>BJKM01000616.1:0-242535 GCA_015082035.1 Chaenogobius annularis | reverse complement strand
TATCAGACCCGAAAATGTCAACGTGATAAAAGTCACCATTTTCTACAATTACTGGCTGAAAAGAGCCTCGAGCAGAGAGATAATACAAACAAGAGAGCCTTTAGAAAAGTACAAATATTTGGAAGTATTATCTATGTTGTAGAATTATAGCTGTTTTTCTGCTCAATTGTGGGTTTTATTGTGAAAAATAAGACTAAAACGCTGCTTTTTAACCACAATTTGAACCGTCTCACCCACGTACACGCACAGAATTAACATTTAGTGAAGTATCAGACAGTTTACTAAAGTCTGTGCCCCAAAAACAATCAAAAGTAGCTCAGAGCGCGTCCAGCGAACACCAAAACGTACGCGACAATTACGCGCGTAAAGTGTCCAAAAGTCCAATTACAGGTGTACAACAGTCATGTACTTTGTCCACAGACACCTGGGCACGGCAATCACGTAACACCGCGCGGTTACACCGCGGTAATAACAGAGTAAGTTGTTCCACGCGAGAAGACAAACGGGACCACGGCACCTGCATCGCCACATCAGAAGGAAACGAAAAACGCGTGGAAAAAGAACGGTTTTTTAATCACAAACTCACAAAAGTCCAAAACAAACGTAGGCAAAGTCAGCCGGTGGATAAACCGTGTGATTTGCGCGCGTGGGTCCGTCTTACCTGCGGGATTCGCTTCTTCCTGTCGAGACCTGCTCCGCTCCGACAACGGGGGGCTTTTTTTTTGGCGCAGGAAAAACGCAAAGCTCCACAAAGAGTTCGGCGCAATTTAGTTAAAAAAAAGGTTTGAAATGTTTCTGGAGAGTGTCCCGGGGTTCTGGAGAGTGTCCCGGGGTTCTGGAGAGTGTCCCGGGGTTCTGGAGAGTGTCTGGAGTTCTGGAGTGTCCCGTGCGCTTCTGGAGAGTGTCCCGTGCGCTTCTGGAGAGTGTCCCGTGCGCTTCTGGAGAGTGTCCCGTGGAACCAAAGCGGGAGACGGTTCGCTGCGGAGACGCGCCTGGAGCAAAGCGCCCGTGTCCCGTCCGTGTCCGCGGAGACGAGGCCACTGACCGCGCCCGCACCGCGTCAGTCCTGCCGCGGGAGGGCGCACGTACACCGGGGCCCGAGTGGGACGGGTCGGGACGACTGTGGTGCGGAGGTGTGACGGGCCAGAGACGGAAACAGGATCGCAAATGTTCCGAGTTCAAACGCACAAATCTGCGAGGAAAAAATACGCACATTTTCGATTTTTTTAAATACGCAAATTTCCTCGAAAAATTTGCAAAAATCGTGAGAAAAAACACGCAAATTTGCTACTTTTTTTTCTATTTAATTGGTTTGTCGTTCTGGATCCCGCAGCCCAGAGCAGCCGGAAAAGGAAACGACCCTCATCAGTTTGTCGTGTTGGGCATTATGAAAGACCCCCAAACTTTGCACTCACAGTCAGAGTGCAAAGAACAGCACACACTGGCGAAAGTCCCCCAAAGCTTGATATTTTGCAGCTGGAAGTCGTAGGTGCAACTCGTGCATTTGCGTGTTTTTGAGCAGGTCACAAACATGGCGGGTAAAAATCAGATAACTGGCATAATCAGATCACCCCCTAATGACGTGTTTGCAGAAAACCTACTGACAGCTGTTGTTCATGTGTGTTCTGTTTTTATAAAAACTCTTGTATTTTGAAGACAAAGTACAAAGCTTTTTTTTTAAACTCAATGGTTCATTTTTGTCTTTAAATTTGCACAATGTTCCTGTGTGAACAATCAGGAAGAAATCAGATTACTCTCATCTGATAACTGTTTACATGACAACCATCTATTTTCACCTGCTGAGGGACGCGTTTTCAGGTGGCGCTCGGGAGGGGCTCGGGAGGCGTTCGGGAGGTGTTCAGGAGGCGCTCGGGAGGGGCTCGGGAGGCGTTCGGGAGGTGTCGGAGGGGCTCGGGAGGCGTTCGGGAGGTGTTCAGGAGGCTCGGGAGGGCTCGGGAGGCGTCGGGAGGCGTTCAGGGAGGCGCTCGGGAGGGGCTCGGGAGGCGTTCAGGAGGCGTTCAGGAGGAGGCGCTCGGAGGGGCTCGGGAGGCGTTCGGGAGGTGTTCAGGAGGCGCTCGGAGGCGTTCAGGAGGCGCTCGGGAGGGGCTCGGGAGGTGTTCAGGAGACGCTCGGGAGGGGCTCGGGAGGCGTTCGGGAGGTGTTCAGGAGGCGCTCGGGAGGGACTCAGGAGGGGCTGAGGATGCCCGGGCCACCTCAGCTGGAGGAGCAGCAGTTCTACCCCGAGCTCCTGAACCCATCTAAGGGAGCACCCAGGAAACTCATTTCCAGATACTTTAACTCCCCCACTTGCAAGGACTCCCCACCTGGAGGGGGCAGTCACCTTTCTCCTGAGAACCATAGCCTCAGATTTGGAGGTGCTGATCTTCCAGCTGCTTCACACTCAAACCGTCCCAGAGCATGTTGCAGGTCCGGGTTTGATGGAGCCATCAGGACATCATAATCTGCAAACGGTAGATTTGAGATCCTGTGGTCCCCAAACCGGACCCCCTCCGACCCCTGACTGTGCCTGACAAAGGGCAGCCCTGAGGGGTCCCACACGCAGGTCTGACTTACTGCCGGCTTCTTTTTTTCAATATTTAAAAGGAAAAAAACATATAAAACACAAAAGAACAAGACCCGAGCAATAGACAAAAACAAGGAAGAACAACACAAGTTGCACGTTCAACACATTCAACTCAAAATAAAGGTCCACCACAGTCTGAATGTGATGTTCTCCATCTTCTGTACGTCCATTATACCGTCAGTGACAGTTCAATCATCTCATAACTCCATGTATGTATATTGTATACTCCTGTGCGTCACAAGTGTGGGTGTGCGAGTGTGTGTGTATGTGCGTTTCTTTAATTCTGTGTGTCTTCAAGTACGGGGACATGAGAAGAAAATCTCATTTAAAAGACATTTCTATATATTTATACATTTTTTCTCTCGTTTCCTTTTCGGTTGTAAATTCTTGTCGACTGAAATGACACATTTGAAAGAAGCAATAGAAACATATTGCCCACCCACAGGAGATCCATATGGAGGCAACTTCAAGTATCACAGGAAGTACCTTTCAGTAAAGTAACAAGTCTCCATCTTCTTGTACGTCTCAGGAGCATCAGGAGAAGTACCTCGTTCTGATGGCAAAAGACCACCCTAATGTTCAGTTTCATTTTACAATCCCTGCAGTCGAGCACCGTTTAATCACCGTTTACCTGGGATTTGAGATGTTTTAACCTCTTTACGGTCCGTATCTCTGGGATTCGAGATGTTTTAACCTGGTTTACGGTCCGTATCTCTGGGATTCTAGATGTTTTAATCTGGTTCATGGTCAATATCTCTGGGATCTGAGATGTTTTAATCTGGTTTACGGTCCTTATCTCTGGGATTTTAGATGTTTTAATCTGGTTTACGGTCCGTATCTGGGATTCTAGACGTTTTAATCTGGTTCACGGTCCGTATCTCTGGGATTTGAGATGTTTTACCCTGGTTTACAGTCCGTATCTGGGATTCTAGATGTTTTAACCTGGTTCATGGTCCGTATCTCTGGGATTTGAGATGTTTTAACCTGGTTCATGGTCCGTATCTCTGGGATTTGAGATGTTTTACCCTGGTTTACAGTCCGTATCTGGGATTCTAGATGTTTTTAACCTGGTTCATGGTCCGTATCTCTGGGATTTGAGATGTTTTAACCTGGTTCATGGTCCGTATCTGGGATTTGAGATGTTTTAACCTGGTTCACGGTCCGTATCTGGGATTCTAGACGTTTTAATCTGGTTCACGGTCCGTATCTCTGGGATTTGAGATGTTTTTACCCTGGTTTACAGTCCGTATCTGGGATTCTAGATGTTTTAACCTGGTTCATGGTCCGTATCTCTGGGATTTGAGATGTTTTAACCTGGTTCATGGTCCGTATCTCTGGGATTTGAGATGTTTTAACCTGGTTCATGGTCCATATCTCTGGGATTTGAGATGTTTTAACCTCTTTACGGTCCTTATCTCTGGGATTTGAGATGTTTTAACCTCTTTACGGTCCGTATCTCTGGGATTTGAGATGTTTTAACCTCTTTAAGGTCCATATCTCTGGGATTTGAGATGTTTTAACCTCTTTACGGTCCTTATCTCTGGGATTTGAGATGTTTTAACCTCTTTACGGTCCTTATCTCTGAGATTTGAGATATTTTAATCTGGTTTACGGTCGGTTTCTGGGATTCTAGATGTTTTAACCTGGTTCACGGTCGATATCTCTGGGATTTAAGATGTTTTAACTTGGCTCATGGTCCATATCTTTGGTGTAGTAGCTGCATGAAACAAAAACCGGCAGGTTCAACATCTTCTCTGTCAGCGTAAATGAACAAAAGTGAAATGATTCTCTCACAAACACGTCCGGTCTTCCTCCAGGTCCAGAGCTGCAAGCACAAAGTGTCAACAGCAGAAAGCCCAGGACTCTTCTACACCGTTTCTAACATTTGTGTGTCGTTATTGGAGCTTGGACCAGGGCTGTAGAGCGTCTTTATCTGTGTGTACAAACTGGTCATGCGCGAGAACCAATCGGGAAATTTGTTGGTACAAATTCCATTTTGTGGGAAGGAAATAGCTATTTGGGGTCACAAATTAGACCGGGGCGTTTTGAGTGGCACCGGGGGTCTTTAAGATCAGGATTTGACAAATGCTTATGTACATTTTCAGTCAGACCGAGTTCACACAAATACTACATAATCTTTAAAAATGTTAATATCTGAAGGAACGTGGCTCTATCCGTCTCCAATATGTGCAATTTTAGCCATAAAATGACTTACTTTTATATGAAAACGTTGCACGATGAAAGACATTATTTGCTAACACTTTAGAACAAGGCAAACATATAAAGCATTTAAACTAATCATTTACAAATGTTTAACGTTATTGACTAATCATGAACTATAAGGCACATCCACAAAGCATTTAATAACAACAAATAAACTAATCATTAACATTAACTCGCCCCAACTCTGACAAACGAATCATTTACTCGAGTTAATGATTCATACATATTTATAAATGCCTTATTCTGAAGTGATAGTGTTATTTAAATGAGTAAAATACAATCAGTTTTAAAGTAAATGTAAGATATTTCCAGTCATTATTAAAAAAACACATGAATAACTTTGAAAAGAAACAACACCAGGCAAAAAGGCGTGAGCTTTAAACATTTTACTTAGAAAGGCACAAACTATGATTTCCTGGTAAATTATTTGATGTAAGAAAAAAATAAAATAAAATGAAAAGACATGTCGTTTTTTTTAATTCTTCTTCCCCCCCCTTCTCCGTGTAAATCCGCATTCCTCCGGGCGTAACGCGGGGGGCACACCAGGGCGCTTCCTACGTCAGTCTTTTATCACGTCGTTCCCACAATTGTTAATTTCAAACCTAAATATCCACCGTCGATGCGTTTTCCGTGTGTTTTTTTCCCCTCCAAAAGTGCAATAATAATAATAATAATAATAGTAATAGAGCTTAATCATGGGTTCCTCTTCAAAACGTCCCAAACATCGACAAACGGGAAAAAGCCAAAAAAAAACAAACAAATACTACATCATAAAAATATGTTTTCGGCGAAGGGATTTTTCGAAAAAACTGAGGGTTGAATTTACAAAAAAAAATAAAAATAATGACATAAAGATCCTCCCGATTTGAACAGATCCTTCCTGCGTCAGCACAAGCTCGTTTGATCCCACACCAAAAAAAGGAAGATAATCAACAGAACAATAAAACCACCAGGCACCACTTTACCACGGGTCTGCTCTTGTTTCGCGGTCGTCGGGCGGAAAACGTGTAACGGACTCGTTTATTTTAAATTATAACGACTTTTGAAGGATTAAACCTCAGCAAAAAAACAAAAAAAAGGGAAATTCTGCCATTTATTAAAGGGCAAAACTGTATAAAACATTTCATAAACTTTATTAAATCATATGTCTCTGTATTTGAAGTCAAACGAAAACAGTCGCAATGTCGATTCAGTCGCAGTTTAAAACCTTAACTTAAAGTGCCCCCTACAGGTCGGACGACTCGTTGAACTAAAACGCACTTAAGATTTATATATTTTAAATTTTGCTAAAAATTATAAAAATGTGATCCCAGAATAGCACATTTTTTAGGTTTATAATTTCACTTCCTGTTTGTAATCGATGACATCACACTAGGAAATTACCCAGCAAACACTGGGAAAAAACACATTTAATGTCCATTTAAATTTGACAAATAAAAATATATGAGAACGACTTTATTTTGCGACAAGTTGGCCACTGTCCAGGGTGTACCCCGCCTAAGGCCCAAAGGCACTGGGATAGGCTCCAGTCACCCGCGACCCCTAACGGGAACAAGCGGTAGAATATGGATGGATGGATGGACTTTAATTTTGTTGAATTAAAGTTCAAAAGGGTAAAAAAAAATGTTATTTTTTGTGTAAATTATGCATAAACTTTGACTGGTGTGATGTCACTTCCTGTTATTTTCTACAGATTTTTCAACTTTTCTCCACAAATACCTGCTCGATTGGTGTAAAACTATCATTTATATGCACAACAGGTACAAATGCACCAAATAAAGTCAAAATTAGAAAGCCGTAAAAACCTGTCATAGGCACTTTAATATCAAGCTCAAGATTGGGTCGTTTCTCAATCGTCGATGATCAGTTTTTTGTTTTTTTTAATCGAGTCCCGAGACGACGCGCTGTGTCGGTAAAAGAATGTGGTGTTTTGGAGCAGAGTTCAGACTTTTGAGGAAGAAATTTAACTCTTTTTTTTGTGTGTTAAAAGTCAGCAATTAGAAGCGTGTATCGAGTCTGCGCCCGTCACGAAAGGTACAACACAGGTCTGATACCTGACACACAACAGTATTTCCTGTCACTTTTTAACTGCACAATGACATCTTTCGCGCTGCGTGTTACAGACGTGACTAATATGTAACTTGTAGGACTCCTAAGGGATCATTTTGTTTCATTTACGACTTAGATTAGGGATGTCAAGAAGATTACAGGGTTAAATCGATAAAGGTGATGATTCAGGTCACAATTTAATACAATAAAAATATATAATTGTGACTATTTTAGAAGCAAAATTAAGTAGTTTTAACTCAATCTGTAGTTTAAAAAAAAAATCTAAATATAAAAGTACTTTCTTATCCGTCTGCTTTTGTCACGTTTACTTTCTTTTGTCATTCAGACCGTTCAGTCTCATAAAACCGGTCACAAACTTGGAGTCTCAGTAATAATTGTGAATTAAATCGTGACGTTTTTTCGCACAATAAATCGTAACAGTAAAACATCGTGACATCCCATTTTTAGATCGTGTAAAAAGTCGTTTACGTTTTTGTTTAGTCGATGTATTGGTCGATTTAAGATGATTTTATTGGGATTATAAAGATTTACAGCAGAAAGCAGACGAGTTTTTTACATAAAACACACCGTTTACTTGTGGTTTTCTGTATGAATATTAGTCATGAGACTGCGATCTCGTGTTCTCTAAGTGCAGTTTGGGTCAGAAACACGAGACATTTAAGCGGTTTGAAAGCGTCGGTCCCATTTAAATCGACCAATTTGATCCTCGGAACTTGAAATGTGCGACTTAAAACAAACCAATTACTCCCATTTACCAATATTCACGCACATGGCTCGTTATGTACTTTAAGTTGTGCAAATAAATACATGTAAACGTGGGAATAAGCGTCAAACTCGGCTTAAAATACATGAAAGAGAGTAAAATCTGTGTCGTTTCAAGTTTTACGGGCGAATAAAAACAAATGGTTTGGCCGTTTTACCGCACGTTTTCAGACCCTTTAAACGGGCGCGATCATCCTCAATTTTCCGAGCGCGAAAAACGGCAAACCGACTGCATAAAGTGGCACCCGGCTTTTCCATTCGCTCACATTTCCCCCTGAACAACAACACGTCCGTTATGGAATCTAAATACAACTTTGTCATTTTCACGCCACATAGTTTCGTAGGTTTTACAGCTTTTAAACGTTTTTTTTTTGTCGTTTTTTTGTTGGGTTTTTTTTTTGTGTGTGGTTTTTTTTTTTTCTTCTTAAATCCTCGCGCCCGTAAGAACGTTTTCAGTTTTTTTTTCCCAAGAGGAGTCTGTTGCCGACCCGGGAGTCGGACTTTCAACGTTCCTTTTGAAAAGAGACGAGAGGGCGGGGGGGGCGGGGGCCAAACGTGGAGGCAGGTCCGGGCCAGACGCGGCGTTTCTGAGGGGGTTTGTTTTGTTTCGTTTGCGTGTGTTTTTTGGGGGGGGGCAGGGCAGTTTGTCGGGTGGAAAAAGGGGGCGGAGTTGGTCGGCGTCGTGTTGAGGGGTGGGAGGGGGCGCGGTGACGGTGGTGCAGTTGCTTCCATTTTAAAACGCGACCGCGACAATTCAAGTTCCGGGCTTCATTTGTGCCGCTGGAGAGCTTTCCTCTTTCTCCTCTTGAAGAAACAACAGCACCTGCAACGGAAACACGGACACGTCAGGCAAACGTCAGAACATCGAGTCCAAAAGACGCCAGTGAGAAGACAAAGAAACTAAAGAAACAAAAGAAATGAAAGTCGAAATGGGTTTTGAGCACTGATTAACAGAACAACCAGCTTTTCAATGCTTTTTCTTATCGTTTATATATTACCTGAACATTTGAGCTGCTGAATAATTAACACACCCATGACTCATTAATGATATTAACAGACTACTTTAGCGTTTTCAATGCTACGTTCACAACAAAAGGATTTACCGCTTTAGTGTTTTTTTAATGTCGGAGGCGTAAAGTTGGTTCAAAATGATCGTTTATTTTCCTTTTTTCTGCAAGTTTCGTCTTTGCACTCAGAGGATGCATCTATCTTACTTTACTCCTCAAAATGCAGTTTATTTTTCATTACTGCACATGATTTCTTTCCTTGCAGCTTCATTTTAGTTGAATCAAATGCATTATTAGGCTGTTTAAGAGCACTTCTGCATTTCTATGGCCTAATTATGTTAAATCGGTAATAAAAACACGGTTATACCATATTATGTACAGTAAATCTGACAGAAATGTGTTCAAATGTGTCTTTAAACGTCTAATTATCAGACAAATGTGAAATGTCTGTCAAAATGAATGACAAAAGTGCAAAAATATCACTCTTATTTGGAAGTTTAAGAATAAAAATGATAAAAACGATGGCGTAATCAGCTCTTTTTCGCAGCATGTTTTACTATAAAAGACGAACTCGATATTCAAACGTGGCACACATCACTCACATTACTACTTAACTTTCTAAATACTGCCCATTTCTAAATACATATATATATCACATAGATCTGACTCTAAAAGTAGCAGGTGAGACAGAGATAAACCGCTCTTAAATCAGAGTAAAAAAACGTGCGTCTGAAATCCAGAGGAGTCGGGTTTTACATTGTGCTTTCGTACTTGGTTTCGTCCGCCACCTCGACCTCGGTGGGCGCGGTGATGGGGGCGTTGGAGTGTCCCGCCGTGGGGTCGTCCGTGTTCAGCTCGCCGTTCGTGGAGCTCATCACCTGCGCCGACACAAGAGCACAACAGCGTTCAGCGCTCGGGACGCGCCACGGCAGCGGTGGGCGTGGCAAACCGTAAAGCGCATATGTATCCAGTACTGTGCAAGGCGCCAGGCGTTTGGAAAGGTTTGAATTAGTTTACCTTTCAATCTGCCATGAATCCTTGTACAGTACATTCAGTATTTAAAAAAAGGTAGGGTTTGTAGTGTTTTACTGTTTTAAAAAAGAACTACAATCACAACTGAGCCTGTGTTGCCAGAGATTTAACCTGAGGACACGAACAATCCATCTTCTCCGCAAGTGTCATGTGAAAGCTCTGGGGTCTCGTTTGTTAAACTTAACGTACACTTCATACTCAAAGCGTACGCGAGGACAAGACCTCCACAAACGCGCCCACTTTTCATCTCTCTAAGCGCAGACTGCCTTCGTCCTCGCCTCTGAAAGTCCGACGTTTTTTTTTAACTTTTTTTTATACCGAACTTCTGATTTTCGCCTGATTTGTCGTCTTGTATATCACAAACTTAACACTTTTGTGCGCTCGCGGTTTATAAACAAAACCCCTGATCGGAGAGGGGCGCGGTCGCTGCACGGTCTGCGCCTTTTGAATCGACTTGAATTGAAATAATTGCGGAAAAAGCAAAATAATGATTCAAATTTGAAAAATGTGACATATGAAGACCTTAATACGTTCTAATAATGAGTACGTTCTGTGTTTAAACAACTATTGTCGCTTTGTACTTTGTTATAAGCGAAAACAACAACAGTCTGGAAGAGAACATAACGGATAAGGATCTTTTTTTCAGATCAATCTGGTCATAAAATGCAGATTATATTTTTCGGCGATGATATAAAAACGATTATTGTCTACGCCTTTTCCATCGTGAAGAATATAAAACACTAGGCCTGTCACATTTGAAGTGCCATACATTACGGAATAAAATATAGACGATAAAACTGACTATAATAACCCCCCCAAAAACATGATCTGCAATAAATAAAACACTTCTATAATGAAGTGATTTATTCATCTACAGCTCAGATCTTACTGCGCGACAGAAAAATAACAAAAAGTAAGAAAAAACAAATACCGACACTCAAAAAAGATACTGAACAATAAGCTGACGTGGTAATTATCATGACAGGCCGATAAAGTACTTCCATCCAAGTGTTTTTATTGTATTTAAGTATTTATGTGACAACTTGAATGTATTTTTTATAAAGTACTTGTTATTTCCCCGCAGATCGTGCAGACACAGAGGCTTTTAGAGTCAAAACAACTGGATTTAGTTGAAGGAACTGGCAACCCAAATGAGAGACTCGAGAGCGACTGGAGTGTCCTCTTTAAAACTGTGTAATAATAATAATAATAATAATAATAATAATAATAATAATAAACTTGCTTATCAATGTCCAGTGAGTTTATGCCATTTGAAACACTAATTCTACAGACCCACCTTTAATATGTTGTCCCACCTTTATCCAAGAACGCAGAAACCCAAAGTGTCAAGCGCAATCCTGTCGTCCAACAGAAGGTGGCGTATTTGAGCTCTCAGTATTTTACACCTGCAGCTCATTTATTTACATCGGTTCAGTGCAAAACTGAAGTGAATTTGAGAACAATCTTCGATAAACTTTTGTAATTAAAGGACATTTTGATGCACGTGTGATCTACATCGACAATTTAAAGGTGCACTATGTAACTTTTCTAGTGTGTGTTATCGCTTTGCTTGGAACATTCCACATTATGTCATTAAACGTGTTCTTTACGCACGTATTAAACGGCGGTCGTCATTCATTTGTCCCCCTTCTCCGCAGATCTGACCGCCAACTTCCGTCTCCGCGGGGACCGATAATGCCACACCGTGGAATATTCAAGGCAAAGCAAAACCGTCACGCCGCCTTCACGGAGACGGGCAGAAAAGGTTGCGCGGTTCTCCTCGAGTTTCAGCAGTAGATGTATATTTGTCATTTTTGTTTTGTTTTGGAAGCGTCTCCACAGCGACCGCCTTTCGCTTGGTCCCAGTCAATTTCACATCGATTTTTCCCATAGACTTTCAGATAAATAAGAATAATAATGCAAGTTTGAAATCTTGTTTGGGGTCTAAACAAGTAACAAGTAACCAATGAGCATAAAGCCCATAACTTTATCTAAAATGTCTTTCTGAAACTGAATAAACCAGCAATTTATTAGAACATTTCGTTGCATTTTAAGTTTTAAATGTGTTTTTTGGACAGAAAAGAACCTTAGTTTTAGTCACCACAGCTTTTGTTGTGCTTTTAAAGTCTTAATATTGACATTTTTTGAAAAGTCTATGGGGAAAATGAATGGTAAATGACCTTCCGGAGCGACGTGGGCGAGACTGCTGCGCTCCATATCCAGTAGTGTAACAATAAATAAAAGACTGACACATAAATAAGTGTTTTTACTGGTTCTATAATATCCTTAGGCAGGCTTTTTTTTCCTTTCTGAACAGCCAGGCGTTTGAAGCTTTAATCTGAGCAAATAAAAGCGCGTTGACATGAGATTTTTAAGGGACGAAAGGATGCAAGGACTCAAGACTTGTGTGTGTGTGTGTGTGCGTTTGTGTGTGTGCGTGCGTGTTTGTGTGAGAGGGAAAACCAAACACAACAAAAAACAACAAAAAAAAAAAAACAACAAAAAAAGCAAACTACCAAGCAACATGCACTACAAGCCTTCAGCGGAAAGCGTTTAGCATTTAGCATTAGCAGCAAGTACCTGTACAGAGCCCCCCAAGCGCTCAGCCGTGAGGTGCGACCCCAGAGTCTCCTTATTGGTCACGGGGGTGGGCTGAGACTCGCTTCCTTTGGGTTCGGACGACTTCACGCAAAAGTGCAAAACAAAAACAAAATAAGGAGGGGATGGAGCCGGGTGGTGGATGTAAAAAAAAAAAAAAAAAAAAAAATTAAAAAAGGTGTGAGGAGGGAAGAGGAGGTGTGGAAGAGGGAAGGGGGAGGGGAAAAAGGGAAGGCGTGGGCGGGGCGTGAACAAAAGAACAAAAACAACAAAAAATTATAGAAGAACAT
The DNA here is from genome assembly GCA_015082035.1 of Chaenogobius annularis. Lineage (NCBI taxonomy): Eukaryota > Metazoa > Chordata > Actinopteri > Gobiiformes > Gobiidae > Chaenogobius > Chaenogobius annularis. Next base: position 229,969 of record BJKM01000616.1, on the reverse strand, counting down.
TTCCCAAGCAGAAGCAGGCTCGTTAAGACAGACTATGTTAATAAGAGGAAGAGGAGCAGAAGTCGCCGCGGTGTTAAAGCACGGGTCGACACTCACGTCATGCAGGGGGGGGGACAGAGCGGGTGGGCCTGGGTCCACTTTAAACGGCTTGAAGAACATTTAAAGGAACGGCCTACCTTTTCACCGTGCGAGCGTTTTATCAGAAACATTAGTCCTCCGAGGAAGTGTGCGGCACTTCATCACACGTGCACTGGAGATGCGGAATAATCCGAGCGGGATTTTTTTTTTTTGCATCGTTTTCTTGTGTCGTTTTGTTTGATTTTGGCGAAAGAATCAAAAATGTATGAAATAATTAAAGCTGATTTTAAACTAAAACGGTCTGATCTGCAACTAACGCCGCGCTGGCGTGATAAACGAGCAGGATTATAGATCGAATTGAAGCAGTTTGAGTCGTTTTAAAAAGGTGCATTATGCAACTTTTCTACTCATCTCGAAGGAAATGTTTAGTTTTGCCAGGAAAGTTCCACAGTGCGGCATTAAACTTTTAGAGGAGGGCTGCAACTAAGTGATTATTTTGTACTATTTCTGTTTTTACGAGTATTTCTGCTGTACGTTTGAGATATTGCTTTTTATTTAACCAAATGAAAGTTGAAATGTGGCGAGTGAAGGAATATTAATGAACAAATTGTGTTTTTAATGAAAACCAGCATTAGTTTGTTCCGTTTTGATTTAATAGTGTCACTGCCTTTGTGATAAAACGTCTTTTGTCATGCGTTTCAGAGTCTGTTTAGTCCAGATAACCAGCATTTCGACTATGATTGCGATTTATTTCACCATTATTCCAGCAGGTGGCAGAACTTCCCTCACTTTTCAGTTAGATCAGAGCTTTTATTAATAGTCTTTTGCTAATATAATTTAAAAACACATACGCTTTTGCCAATCCAAATCATTAAGTTTCTTTTGTCCAAAATGTTTAGTTCAAACCGAAATCAAACACTCAAAACGAGGGCTGAAACAAGACCGTGAATCGTAACTAATCGATTGAGTATTGATAGTTGACGAAGACTTCAAAACATCCCACGTGTTGAGAGTAGGTTGTCAAAAGTATCGACAATCAGGTACTAAACGATACTAAAACTAGTATTGAAACTCATTTGAAAAAGTATTGATTCCAAAAAAAATTAGAATGATCAGAACTAGTTTAAGCACACGGAAAAGTACAATTATTATATGTTGAAAATGATTATTCAGTAATTATTGTCTTTATTGATTGGCATCATAATCGGTATCGAGTATCGAGCCTATTGCTTCGCATCGAAACCAAGTTTGAAACGGTTTTATGGTGACAACACTAGAGAGAGAAGACGTTTATACGACTCAGTAAATACTTTTGATCTGGTCTGTCAGTAAATACTTTTGATCTGGTCTGTCAGTAAATACTTTTGATCTAAATACTTTTGATCTGTCTGTCAGTAAATACTTTTGATCTGGTCTGTCAGTAAATACTTTTGATCTGGTCTGTCAGTAAATACTTTTGATCTGGTCTGTCAGTAAATACTGGTTTGATCTCTGTCAGTAAATATTCAGTAAATACTTTTGATATAGTCTGTAAGTCTGTCTGATCAAGTAAATACTTTTGATCTGGTCTGTCAGTAAATACTTTTGATCTGGTCTGTCAGTAAATACTTTTGATCTAGTCTGTCAGTAAATACTTTTGATCTGGTCTAGTCAGTAAACTTTTGTCTGTCAGTAAATACTTTTGATCTCTGTCAGTAAATACTTTTGATCTGGTCTGTCAGTAAATACTTTTGATTTTGTCAGTAAAAATTTTTGATCTGGGATTATGATTTTGGGGGTCACGACTGAAAAAGTTTGAGACCCACTTGTCTAATGTATAAAGAATCTCAGACCTTTTGCAATGTAGCAGCAACTAATCGACTAAATTTAAGCAAAAGAATCGGCAGAATAATCGTTTAACGAAATAATAACGGCCCCGAACTTCCCTGATTCAGCGCTCGATTTGAAACTCATACTGACCCCGCCCCTGGTTTCCTCACGTGGCTTTCATGTCCAGCGTCGGATATGGAGCCGCGTGTTATCTTTTGTGTTGGACCAGGATGTGTCGTCTCTCATTGTACAGTTACAGAAGGCGGGGCGGGGAAAAGTGGCATGTTGTTACCGGGCCAATCGTGTTTAATGGGGAGCAATAAAACGAGGCTAGAGTCCAGTGTAACAGGTCGGTCGTAAAACGGATGCACTTGGACTTATGTCTCTTTACGGGAAACACCGGCTACACTTTAAGGGAACGCTGGGATTTATGGCGTTGGCGAACAGTTTGTGCTCGCCAGCTCTAGCTCTGGAAGTGGAGGGCATTTAAAGGTGCACTGCGTAACTTTTTGGTGGCGGATGCAACTAGAAGGGGGGATTATAGAGAGAGAAACTGATAATATTGCAATTGCCGTTTTGCTGTCAAAGGTGCTTAAAAACATGAAAAACAGTTCATTTTAAAGTGCTTGTCCACTTGTATTGATTGATTGCCCAATGCATTTCTCACATTCAAATTACTCACCGCGATGGGATTATAAGTGCTTTTCACAGAGCCCAGCGCCAGTTTTACTGTCATGGTAATGCTAACAACAACTAGCATGCTAACTTCCTGCTGCGGGGAGAATAAAATGTTCTATAATTAGATGCAGACAGTGCTCAATGGACTCATTTCACGATAAAGAGCGGCTTTTACTGGGGCAGAATAGATTTAGTTTATTTACACAATAAAACAATGCATTTTATTATTAAAACTATTAGAAATGGCCTAAAAGAGGAGGAGAAATGTCCAGTGAAGTCTTTCAAACATGGAGAAAAACTGATCTTTCTGCATTTAATTTTCTGTTCCATTCATGTTTTCATTAACCAAGACATTTACAGGTTTTAGCACATTTCTGATGCTTGAGAAAACTGTTATTGGGATAATGCAAAAATTAAAAGGTGGCGTTTTGGTGTCAATAACGCCACCTGTTCATCTCTATGGAGATGTTATCACTTGTGCCTGGAATGATGCACACTAAGCTGGTCTCAAATGAGGCGAGCAGAAGAAGTTACAAGTCAGAACCCTCCACCAGAAGACTGGCTTGAATTGAGATTGTTTTGCATGTAATAAAGTCTAATCTGTTTTATTCCAGAACAGAGATATAGTAAAAGCATCTATTCTGGTGAAAACGAGACCACAGCAAATTCTCTGCATCTAATTGTAAAGCTTTTTATTTTCAATCAGAAGTGCACCGTTAGCATGCTAATGTTAGCTTTACAGTCGCGGCAAAACTTGCTCTGGACTCAGAGTTGTGAAAACTGCTTATAACAACTCATCGTGGTGAATATTTAGGATGCTGGGAAGGCATCAGGTACATTAGCAATACATGAGGTGCAGTGCCTTTAAGTACAGGCTTCATTTATAGATAGGGATGTAAGACACTGATATACAGTTAATCCTCTGTAATATGATAATCGGCTACAACACTCGGGAGGAGAAACGACAGCGACCAGCGGCTCTCAGGTTTAAAATCGAACACATGGGCAGAGATGAACTGATGAACTGCAGCGACAGCTTCACGCGCCGCGCTCAGTTCAAGGGCAGATTGTAAGGTGAAGTTCACGGGAGTACTTTTGTTATTGCAGTGCATTTCAGGGGTGAAAGTGGCATGTATGAATAGTCAAAAGGGGTTTGCTAAATAGTTTTATTAGTTAGTATTTGTTTAATAGTTTTTATTTGTATTGTGTAGTGTCGCGATTGTACTGAAGCATATTTTCTAATACTGCATATATATTTGTCACACACGTTAATTGTAAATCCAGTCATTGCTTGCATAAACAAAGCAATTAGCATTCTCAACTCTTGGAGGCAACGGCTGGGGCTTAAGAGTGGAAAGGTGTGAAGAATAAATTAAAGCTAAAGCTGCACAGTTCGACAAAAGACCCCAAAGTGAGGTCGCCATGATGTTTATGTTATTATTCTGTCACATGTCAAATGATTTGTTTGAAGAGATAATTGGTTATTTTAATAAACTATCTGCCTATAATAATCTTTACCCCTTCTCACTTTGGAGGAACAGACAGGCGTGAGGGAAATGTGTTATATATTTATTTTCGGTGTGAAAAAGTGCTAATTGGATGCCATATGTGATGGTGGTTACATTGAGCTTTGTAATGGGAGGAGTTAAGCTCTATCAGGGACATAAAACCCCTGCAGTGGAAACAATAGATGGATACATTTAGAATATACTTTTGGCAGCAGGCAAAAAGCGAACACAGAGAAATGGATGGCACAGAGTTAACCAACTATCAAGGATTTGTCTACACAAGCGCTTTGTGGTTCTTTCTGTGACGTTTTTGTGTTTTCCATTTTGTATATTAAGAAACAAAGCGATCCTGTTTATTTGGGTTTAGGAAAGTTGTACAGTTTAACGAGGGAAGAGGGCCTAAGATGAGACGTCATTATCAATGTTTAAGATTTGCATCGTATAATGCTAAAATGTTTTGTAAATGTAAAATAAATTTAAAAAAAGACAGAACAGTTTAGGGTAGCAACAATTCAATAATTGACTAATTGTGACAAGTTCACAATAAATAATAACCGTATTTTGATATTCTTTGATATTATCTGAACTTTAGACTCTAAAACACACAAAAAGACCTTTTATAACAAAGACAATGGCATTATTAGATAAAATTATCATCAATAATATACTTTATTCTTAATATTCCATTTTAAACAGCTTCAAGCATGATATTTCAACCTTTATTGGCAAAAATGTATTAAGTCTCAAAGTGCAATAGAAATAATTGTTTGACTATCGTTAGTTGCAGCCGCATTACCTTCACTCACCTCTAGCTCTCCAAATTAACGTGTGCTTTTCCTGTACAATTCCAATCTCGTGTGTTCCAATGCGGTTCACACGCGTGTGTTCCAATGCGGTTCACACGCGTGTGTTCCAATGCGGTTCACACGCGTGTGTTCCAATGCGGTTCACACGGTTTCACACGTGTGTTCCAATGCGGTTTACACTCGTTTGAATGCGGTTTACACTCGTTTGAATGCGGTTTACACTCCTGTGTTTGAATGCGGTTTACACTCCTGTGTTTGAATGCGGTTTACACTCCTGTGTGCGGTTGTGTTTGAATGCGGTTTACACTCCTGTGTTTGAATGCGGTTTACCTTACTCCTGTGTTTGAAATGCGTTTACACGTCCTGTGTTTGAATGCGGTTGTACGACTCCTGTGTTTGAATGCGGTTTACACTCCTGGCTGTGTTTTGTGTTTGAATGCGGTTTACACTCCTGTTGTTTGAATGCGGTTTACACTCCTGTGTGTTTTGTAATTGCGGTTTTTACTACTCGTGTGTTTCAATGTGTTTACGTTTTACATACCCCTGTGTTTCAATGCGGTTTAACACTCCTGTGTTTCAATGCGGTTAACGTTGTTTGAATGCGGTTTACACTCCTGTGTTTGTAAGTTGCGGCTAACCCTAAAGTCAGGAGTTGAAGAGGACTCGTTTTATCTGGTAAGAGGCTCACAGTAGATCGTAGCGAGAGGACGTTGTGTGTCTTCGCGCGTGTGTAAACGTGTGTGTTCTCACCGGGTTTTTGGTCTGCTGTTGTGCTTTGTCTCGGCTGCTGGGCTGGAGCGGGCGTGTCACTCGGGATGGGGCCTATAGGTGTGTGGCTGAAGGAAGCACAGGGACACAGGTGTTGTCAAAGTGCATCACATCCTTCCTCATCTCGCCGCCTTTGTCTGCGGCGTTTGTTCAACATGAATGCTTTGCTGCACGGCCGGACAATGGGCATCGACTAATGACTGTAGCTCGTGTTGTGGATGAACGGTAAAGTAACAGAGTAAATCTTCAAACTCATAAATCCATTAAAACGCTGTATTATTAATTATTTGAGCAAAAGTGATGAGTTGAGCTTCCGAGTAAAAAAAAAAAAAAAAGTGTTCCAGTTCATTAGTGGTAACTTTGTACAGTGAACCACCAGGTCGAAAAAACAATATGCATTATTTGTAATGTTATTGGCCTGTAAACATGCTTTTGAGTACCTCTGCTTTGGCATCTCATATTTAAAGAACAAACTTTTTTTGTAAATTAGTCAATATAGTGTTTTTTTTTGTGTGTGTTTCCCTAAAGTGTATTGTAAAACCAGGACTTTGGGACAAAAATGAGGCAGATGCACACCGTCTGCTTGAAATGTTAGCACCCCAGGTTCACTTCACGTGTCTGAGAAAAGCTGTTCTTAAACTGTGCCTGCACCTAAAATTGCCTACTTCCTCCTGTCGCTGTGTAACTCTCAAGTATGTTTTCATGAGGGAACAATGATTGATAGCTTAAAAAAAAAAAAAAAAAAAAAAAAAAAAAAAGAGTACATTTTGCATAATACACTGCCTGTCCAAAAACCAAAAGTCGCCACAGAAAAAAAGGTCACACGCTCTAATAATTCCGCCTTTAGCTTTGATTCAGAAAGGGTTTATTGCCATTGTCAATGAACAAAATTCACAAACATAAACTTGTCTCGACATTAAGGTGCAACATTAAATTAGATGCATTAGATTGTGCTCCTCCTTCGAAGTTTTCAATGATTTGACCCTTCTCAAACATGCCGACATCCATGACTACAGGATTCGTCTTTCAACACATGGCTGTTTAAGAAATGAGAAACCACTCGCTGCATCAGTCAGGTTCAAATACCGCGTTGCAGCTGAAAAGATCACCCATGCAGCAGTTATCCAGTAGGAGGCTCATACTTTTTTGTTGTTGTTGGACAGGCAGCGTATGTCTCCTTTAAGAATTATTGTAACTTCTAACCTACTCTATAGTTTATTTGCACCTTGCTCTACAGTCAAAATGTGTAAAATGATCATGAACCACAGTACAATTTGGAAGGAGTTTTGATAGTAGATTACCTAATTTTGTCGAGGAAAAATACTGACATAGAATCAATGGAAAAGCAAGCTTGTTATGCTGACTAAACAAGCGTGAACTTAGCGGAGAGAACTCACAAGTGATTTGCCGACCCAGTCATACTCGTAGTCAAAGACGTAGCCGTTTCTATCGAAGAGGTCAGTGAAGAGCTTCCGTAAGTAGTCGTAGTCCGGCTTCTCGAAGAAATCCAGTCTTCTCACATATCGCAGGTAGGTGGCCATCTCTTCTGTAACAAAGAATGTGTCAAATATGACCCGAACCAACCGAGAGGGTTGTAAAAAGGGATAAACATCTCTGGAATAAACGGACCTGGGAAACTTTCACAAAGAACTTCTATTGGTGTGGCTCGTTTGGTGTCGCCGATTTTCTGGTACCTCTCCTTTAAAGTGTCTGCCTGTAAAACACAAAAGGCAGAATTTAATTTACAGGGGAACCAATGCTGGAGCACTTTAACAGCAATGTATGTGTTGAACCAGTACAAACAGTAAAACAAAAACAAAAAAACAAATCTCACAGCCCAACAGCTTGTGATAACCCTACACCGACCCATGCTAGCAAGAGACTAGCGGTACATCATGAAAACGATGTGACTGGCGGGAGCGTTATTACAGCATAAACATTAGAAACTGTAATCAGCATTTGTAACTGTAGAGCGATCAGAGCTAACTCCAACACTCAACGCAGATAACAGATAATATAATATCCAGTAAATATTGCTTTGTACTTGGGCCTCACAACTCCAGCCATGGACACAATTAATGGATACCTTTGGGACATACTGTTGGCAGCAGGAAAAAAGGCCATCACAAGGAAATGGACGACACAAACTCTCGCCAACAATCAGACAAATGGAAAAAATTACTTTCAGACTCAATTTTGAAATGGACAAATTTGACCTTAATTTGGACTTAATGGGATTTTCATTTTGATTTGATTGCCCCTTATATCGCTCCTCTGCCCTCCCTAGACTTTCACAAAGTCGTTCAGTGAAGGAGGAGCAGAGCCACGTTTGATCTGATACATAAGCCGGATGTTTTTTAATTGAATAAGATCGTCCTAATTCATCAATTTATGTAAATACGACCGTGATGATATAGTGTTTTAAGAGCTTGTTTATAGAGTGATTCTATGGGTTTTATTGTTGTGGATGAGGTGTTGGACCAGCTGACAATGCAAAGTGTGTGAGGATCATGGAAAATAAGTATGTTTTTTCGCTGTTTCAGTTACGCTATTACAGTAATAATTTAAATCCCCGTCTTTAATTATCTGCAAATACATTCCTAGTATCAATAAATACCAGAGCAGAGACTGAAGTACCATTTCTTAAGTTCTATCATGACAAAACATCTGGGCAAAATAACCCACGTCGTCTTGCGCAGTCAAATTACCAAACAAAAATGCCATGGTAAAAGATTTGAAGTCCATTTACAAAGCACATACTAATAACTTCACCTCTTCGTCGACATGTGTGAAACTAAATGGTATTTGATGCACACTTGTCAGGCTCCGTGTGGGCGTGAGCTACTTTGGCTTCTCGTCCTCCACATGAATCCATCCAACAAGAGCGGCCTCCCACACAACAAATGGAGCCGGTGATGAGGCGTCTTCTGCGCGCGCACCTTTGGAGAGCCATCGAAACGTACCGGGGCTACTGGCTTTACGCGACACGCCGGCTGTGGCTTCCCACATGTGTGACCGAGTATCAGACGAAAGAGAGTTTAAAAAAAAAAAAAAACCATTTAAAAAATACGCCGTGACGATCAGGGCTGGGCAACGCTGGCAAAAATGAATATGTAAAGGCCGTTTTTGGATTCTCTCAATGACGATATGCAGATGATTTGATCAGAAATGCAGATATACATGTTTGGGTTTTTATAGTATTAATATAAATGTGGATGGGCTGCAAAATTTGAAATTTGCAGCCTTTGTAAATATATTTATACTGTTTAGCCAGATATATGTTTTTAGATAAAGGAAAAATGACATTGATTTAAACAAGGCATTTTCAAAAGTGATTACGCTGCCTTCATGTGCTCTGGAGAAGACCATCCTTTCCACTTGTGAACAGGTAATTACGTTCTGTTCAAGTGCTTTGTGGCAAAATGAAACATTAAAAAAACCCAAATATGTGTCAAATATGTGTGAATACAGCGTGTGTTGACGTCAATGACAAAGCAAAACAAAGTGTAAATAGACTTGCGCAAGCCTTCTAATTATGCAGCGTCAAAATACCTTGTTAAAAGGTTAAAAACGTTGAATATTTTTTAATTGCGACTCTCTTTTTGGCGCTGTCGTTTCATCTCGGCATCACAATTATTTCCCAGTAGAAATGAGGACGCGTTCATGTGCAATTTCCCACTCGTAACATCATTCATGACCATTATTCCCATAGTGCATGAAGGCAGCATTAGTGTTCATGGCCCTGTTCAGAAGCTTAATTTTCCACAAAATAGAGTTTGACAAACGGAAAAACAATTGGCTAATGCCATCTTCTTGTGACTAATGTTTGGGACTTGTTTAACCGCACAAATCACCAGTTGTAAACACACGTAAGTACTGCATACCTTTAGGCCTTGCCACGGAAGACTACCTCGAAGAAAGTACATAAACATGTGACCCAGTGCCTCCAAATCGTCCCTTCTGCTTTGCTCTGCAACACAAAACGAAACAGATGAGTATGAAAACATTTCCAGAGCCAGAGCTGTTTACATGTTTGGGATGCAACCAATAACTTCTTTTAGTATTGACATAACATTAGCAGCGCATTTATTTATTTTCCCAGTATTCCTTTCAAGCGCGTTACTGGAAACAGGCCTCCCACAACAGCTGTGATGTAACACAAAGTAGTGCTGATTTATGTCAGCCCAACGGAGAGAAGGGAATTGTAGCTTGTTTTGTGCAATGCTGCATCATTTGTTTGTGTCTACAGATATTTGATGATTGAAAGCGAGACATTGCAGGCAATAGAACTTTATTTTATAAGCTCCACTAGCCGTGTTTGGAGGAAGAAAGCACAGGGGGTGGAAACATCATGCTTTGGGGGGCTTTCCTGCACAGGGGGACAGGACGACTGTTTAAAGGAGAGGATGAATGGGGCCGTGTATTGTGAGATTTTGGGCAACAATCTCCTTCCCTCAGTCAGAGCATTGAAGATGGGTCGTGGCTGGGTCTTCCAACACGACAATGACCCGACGCACACAGCCAGGAGAACCAAGGAGTGGCTCTGTAAGAAGCATATCAAGGTTCTGGAGTGGCCCACCCCGTCTCCAGACCTAAATTCAATTGAAAATCTTTGGGGGGAACTGAAACCCTGTGTTGCTCAGCGACAGCTCCAAAACATGACAGATCTAGAGAAGATGTGTGGAGAAGTGGGCCAAAACCCCTGCTGCAGTGTGCAAACCTGGTCAAGAACTACAGGAAACATGTGACCTCTGTAAATAAAGACTTCTGTACCAAATATTATTCTTGATTTTCTCAGGTTTGACATACTTACTTGCATCAATAACATACAAATAAATTATTTTCTAATTTTAAAGATTCTTTCACAGTAGAATTGCACCTACGATGGAAATTTCAGACCCCTTCATCATTGCCAAGTGGGAGAACTTGCAAAATCACAGGGTGTTCAAATACTTTCCCAATGATCACATTTATCAAACATTATTTCTGTGGCGTTGCCTGACCTTTGCCCAGATGTGTGTTGATGCTCATGTAGCGCGCCGTCCCAGTGAGACTCTTGTGCTCCCGATATGGGATGTGTTTTTTGGTCTCGGGGTCGATGTACTCTTTGGCCAGACCAAAGTCGATGATGTGGATGGTGTGTTGCCTCTTGCTCCCCGGTCGTCCCACCAGAAAGTTCTCTGGCTTCACGTCTCTGTAGATCAGGCTCTTGGTGTGGACGAACTCCATCCGCGTTATCTGCACAACACACAATCACAAAAGGGGGAAAAGGTCAGAAGGTCAGTCAGGCCAAAGCACTTTAGTCAGCCATTTGTTTGTCATGGAGACCATTAAAAGTAAAACATTCAGAGGAACATACACAAGTTAGAAGTGGCATTTTCAAAAGCACTAGCAAGTCATTTTTACAAGCATTTTACGAAAACTTGCAATACTGTATTTTGTGTGCAATACTGTGTGCAATACTGTGTGCAATACTGTGTGCAATACTGTGTGCAATACTGTGTGCAATACTGTGAATCATCACGGTAAAGTTCAGTCACTTTACCTGCCATTTATTCTCTACTTTACATAAACAGTCACAGCCACTTATTGTACAACAGTTTTGTTGCATTATATGTTAAATCTTCTTGTACAGTGTTGTATTTTACACCTTATTGCATCTTAACTCTATTCAAAGTCATTTTAATATAACTAGTTTTGATTTCTGATCAAATGAATACACCTCTGTTCACACTTGCCATTGTTGAAATGTCTTGGAACTTTCAATATTTTTTTCAAAAAAAAAAAAACTTTCAATAACACTTTTACATACGGGACATAATCTATGATTGTGACGTAACACATTAAACAAAGACGTTAAAACTCCAAACATGGAATTAAAACTTTATGAAGTTACTGAATGAAAAAGGGGACGTGAACTGTGTGTGAGGAGCAGAATCCAGCCCTGATACAGAAGAGCAGAGGAAAGTGAAGCGGTTCCGTTTCATCCCTGCTGAGGTCCTAACTTTAGTTCTGTGCGCAGTTGTACGAAGCAGCTCTTACCAGCTGTATGGCTATCATGAGGACGGTCTTGAGGGAGAAGGTGCGGTCGCAGAGGTCAAACAGGTCCTCTAGACTGGGCCCCAGCAGCTCCAGCACCATGGCGTTGTATTTACCACACGGACCGAAGTAGTACACCTGAGGGATCCCCTCTGCAAAAACAAACCGTTTACATTAGTCCATGCGGAGTCGTTACGTTAACCACCTTCACTAGAGCAAAGACAATCATGACTTTCTTTTTTCATTTCAAAAAATATAAATGGCTTTCAGTACTGATGTTATGATCATAAACAAGACAGACTTTAAATCATTGCCATTTGTCACAAACATTTAACACTCATTTCTGAGTCCAAAGCCCAAACTCCAGACCACATGCTTTTACACAGGATTAGTGATTAGACATGACTCAAAATGCGATTAATTGCAGAGACCTTCTCTCCAGAATCCATTTCTCTCTCCCATAAATCAAGTTGGACAATAACACTATACTTAAAAAAAATTAAAACTATTGAAATAAAAATGACCAGTGCCACTTTAGTCTTATCAGGAACTGTGCAGTTAGTTTATTTCAATTCAAATGATTGTAAAGCAGTTGCCTCGCAGGGCTTCGGAAATTATTTAACAAACAAACTCAAACAATGAACCAGTCTTATTCAATAAAAGACAAGCCGTTTAACCAACATCCACGTTTATACTATATTTACTAAGTCGACGGCACATGTTTCCTGTTGTTCATGTGACAAAAGAGCATGAAAAGGAAGTTCCTCATTTTGGGGCATGACTTGGGTAAACAAAGAACGGTTTTATCAAAAGGTCAAGGTCAAAGCAGCATTTAATTTTTATTTTTTTTAAAACCCTGGCAATGACAAAATTCCACAGTTTGCCATGCTCTCTTTAGTGTCACTTGGCCGGTCCGTACACTGACTTCACCTTTCCTCCAGCGAGCGGCCACGCCCGCCGCGCTGCTGCGGGATGAGTGGCCCACGAAGAATGAGGAAGGCTCAGGGAGGCTTAAGCGAGCGCAGCTTTGTGAATGCGGGTAAACGAGGTGCGACATCCGTCAAAATACGAAGGAACACGAGTGTAATCATTCTAAATCATATGGCAAACTACAACACGGAGGTTTAATAATGATATTCAGACGACATGTCTAAAGAAGTGTGTTGAAACAGGTCTTCAAACTAGTTAGTTGAGGTTTAATTATCGGACAAATTTAATAAAATGTGTTAAATAGCCACTGCGTCTTTGAGTGTCCTGAAAAGTGCCCTATAAATAAAATGTACTATTATTACATCACCATCATTTAGTTTTACTTGTCTAACTTACTAATCAGTTGTTTTTTGTAGCACTTGATTTTATAATGATATTTTCATTTATTACAAAGAGATGACCAAAATTGCTTTAACCTCAAGAGAGTGCAGAGGCTGAAACTACATAATTATTTCCTTAAAATACTGGAAAAATCCGGAACAGCACAGTATTCATGTGTTTCAGTGACATTTGGAGTATTTTTCCTCCTTCAAAAGACGTTTGGCCTGAAGGTTTTGAGTTCAAATGCGGACTTGGAGCAAACAAATAAGCATATCATGATTAAAAAGTCTAGAAATGTTGTGAAATTGGTTCATGTAGAAAGTTATCAAACATCTGTGCAAGGTACTTTTACATTTTACTCCAAAAGTAAACATTTAAAAACAAAAAAATTGCACATAAGTAAATTTTTTCCTCCAGTATGTGTACTTTTACTAACAAAATGGAGTACCTCTTCAACCACTGCTATTTTGTGTTGAAAATTAGTCTAAAAAGAAGAATCGTTTTTATTTTCAAAATCAAAATCAGAGTTTGAAACGTTAATGCCATTTTCGAGTCATTAACAGATTGAACAGAGCTCCTGGAACCGGCACCAGGTCCAGTAAATGTTCTAAACGTCCCGACTACACCCTTCACGAGCACAAATATCTAAAACGCCGACATGATGTTTGGGTGGCGTTCCCGGCCCACAGCGCACCGGGGACTGGGCCTCGAGCGACCCGCTTCACCTCTCCGGTTCTTGGCGGTAGACGGCCAGCGCGTGACTCAAGACGATCGCTGGAGGTCTTTGTAAATATCAGCGGTGTATAAAAAGCCCGGCGCGCGTTTTGTTTTGCCGCGGTGCGTGGGGCTGCCCTGGTGACGGATGAGGCTGGGACGGGGAGATCACATCGAGCCTGACTCATCGAGGTTGGGCACAAACCCAGAGGGCATTGAGAGCACAGTCATCGCCGGATACAGCCCCGAGTGTCAGGAGTCTGCTGCTGCTGCTGCTGAAGAGGAGGAGGAAAAAGAGGAGGAGGTGGAGGTGAGATAGGCGAAGAGCAGACGCTGGCCTGGAGAGGTATGACAGGTTTTTACGATTTTCAAATTTTGACTTTATTTGATGTATTTGTACCTGTTGTACATATACATTATAGTTTCACACCGATCGAGCAGGTATTTGTGGCAAAAACATTGGAAAAATCTGTAGAAAATGACAGGAAGTGACATCACACTAGGGACATTTCTCATTCCAGTCAAAAGTTTATGCTTAATTCACACAAAAGAAACTACTTTTTTGACTCTCTAAACATGAAGTCAACAAAATAAAGTCGCTCTCATTTATCTTTATTTGTCAAATTGAAAAAATTGTGACATTAGAAGAGTTTTACCCAGTGTTTGCTAGGTAATTTCCTAACGTGATGTCATCAATTACAAACAGGAAGTGAAATTATAAACCAAAACAAATGGGCTATTCTGTGATAACATTTTTCAATTTTTGGGGAAAATTTTGCAATATATTTATTTTAACTGCATTTTTGGTCAATGAATCGTCTGACCTGTAGGGGGCACTTTATAGATGTAGGATTGTGGCTGGGTCAACGGTCAAATGTTTAGGTGTTTCTATATTATTATTTTTTTTACATCGTCTCGATAACGATGCCTAAAGTGCATAAAACATCGCAATGAAACTAGCAAAGGAGCATTACAAAAGGGTCTGGAAAGTAAACAAAACTGCTTCCAGGTCAGTTTAAACCAATGCTTGGTGCTAGGTTTGGTGACTGTTTTTAGGGAACAGATTCTTGCGCTTGCCTAAACGTGTGTTGATGTTATGGCAGAGCTGGGCCGGTGTCTTGGGAAGGACGCCCTGGAAAAAAATATGAATATAATCTCAATGGGACTTTCCCCCAGGTAAACAAAGGTTAAACACGATTTTAAAAAAATCTGGACTGGACCATGAACACTTTGTACCCTTTGTCTCTTTTCGTTGGGGGTTGGAGATGGATGAGAAATTAATCAAATCTATAGTCTGTAATTAAATGTATTAAAAATGGCAGCAAGAGGAGACTGTAATCCCCCAAACAAGGGTATAAAGTGATATTGTTGCTCTTTTGTGGTTCATCGTCAGGTCCATTCATGTTTGGTGCGACACTTGGACCTCTACAAGACATTTACGGACACATTTGAGCTCATGCCTGATGAGATATTGCGATGACAAATTAATAATAAAATGACTTCTACGACTTTATTACCAGCTTTAACTTTAAGATGTGTTGCTTTTGATATAACAGATTTATCATGAATGTCTGAAATACTGAAATATTCATAACCTTAAACGGAATATCCAAGAACCTTTTTAGGGCTGTGCAATTAATCACATTTTTATTATAAAATTGAGTTTGAAAATCGTCATTGTAAACGTATCACCATCATGTTTTACCACGCTGCCAAGCCCTATGAAAGAAAGTACACCCATATGCCTTATTTGTTGTATAACTTGTCGAATTCCCTCTAAATTCCAATTCACACGTTACATAATTTCAGCTAAAACGTCATTGTAGTTTTAAACGGCATTTCACAACTGTATTCCAATTGGCTTTTGCCTTTTAGCGCCGCGTCGAGACAATACGGCCCATTGTGTCCTCGGGCAGGTCTTCTCACTGCGAGGACAATGTGGAGCTGCAGAACAATGCCACCGAGGAGACGGCTCAGAGCTGCAGGAGCCAGGAATAGAGAGAGCCGCGACTATTAAAGATTTAGATTATAGAGCGGCACTTCCATTAGGCCCAGTGCTCGGGAGAAATTCACACGAGGCTGAAATGTGATCGGCATTCAGGCTTGAAGAGACTGGAGCGCCACACGCCCGAGAGTAAGGATGCTACAACTACGTCAGGAGTTTAAACTACAACACTGGAGCGCCACACGCCCGAGAGTACGAGCGCTACAACTACGTCAGGAGTTTAAACTACAACACTGGAGCGCCACACGCCCGAGAGTACGAGCGCTACAACTACGTCAGGAGTTTAAACTACAACACTGGAGCGCCACACGCCAGAGAGTAAGGATGCTACAACTACGTCAGGAGTTTAAACTACAACACTGGAGCGCCACACGCCCGAGAGTACGAGCGCTACAACTACGTCAGGAGTTTAAACTACAACACTGGAGCGCCACACGCCCGAGAGTACGAGCGCTACAACTACGTCAGGAGTTTAAACTACAACACTGGAGCGCCACACGCCCGAGAGTACGAGCGCTACAACTACGTCAGGAGTTTAAACTACAACACTGGAGCGCCACACGTCCGAGAGTACGATTCAATGTGCTTCACACTAAAGGAAAAACGCAGATTCCCCATGTTTAGTCCTGACTCTAGCACCAGCAGGAGGCCGGCCCCTGAGGTCCTCAGAGTCCGAGATGGTTCATATGGCACTAACATGTCCGAGATGCACTTTGGTGCTAGGTCATGGAGAGACTTGTATACAAGCGTTGTACTACAACTACGTCAGGAGCTTAAACTACAACACTGGAGCACGTGTTCAAAGAGAAACATGCAGTTTGTCCTTTATGTCACGACTGAAGAACTGCACGCAAACTGGCTCACAGAGAACAGAGACAGGCCGAAAACCATCCACGTCTCATAAACTTGAGGTTTAAAATTAAGGATGTCGTGATATCACATTTTAGTACTATGATTATTGAGAGAAGAAACATCACAATATTTACGATCACTTATTGTTGGCACAGCAACAGTGAAATCTTTAATTTGCAGTCTTTCACAGCTCTAGTTAAGTCTAGTTGATATCATCACATAAACAGCCTGATAAAAAAGTACTTTACACATAGTTTTACTTTTTAGTATTTTGAACTGAGATTACTCATTGCTGCTGCTTAAGATAATCACAATTATATATATATATTTGATATATATATATATATAGTGAGCCGCAGAGTGCGGCGGGCCGCAGAGTGCGGCGGCCGCAGAGTGAGGCGGCCGCAGAGTGAGGCCGCCGCAGAGTGAGGCCGCCGCAGAGTGAGGCCGCCGCAGAGTGAGGCCGCCGCAGAGTGAGGCCGCCGCAGAGTGAGGCCGCCGCACAGTGGGCCATGTGAGGTTACAGACTGCGGGAGCGTCCGGCAGCAGATTGGCCGTGCAGAGATAATCCCCCAGAGGGCTCAGGCTGTGTCCACTCTGACATATTCAGGCCTCGTGTCACATGACCTCATGGAGCTGCTGCATAAATAGATGTGATCTGCATCGGGCTGCACTGGTCAGGTGAGCCACTGCCACACTGCATCCTGCTGTAATACAACGCTATAATAAGGACTGTGGCAATCAGGGCTGCACACATCGGGAAAGTATCGATATTGCAATAATAATAGACCTCCATTTAACAGAAATATAAGTTCTAAAAATGAAAACTTGGCCTTAACCTTGATTTAGTCTTAGTTTTGTCTGGTCATTTTGTATTTGGACAGTTTCACTAAAACATCAAAGTATGGCCATGTGTATTTTAATATAACTGAAATTGTTTAAAAATGTATTATTATTAATTATTATAATTAATAATAATCTACTACTCCTACTACTACATCAAATATATATTTGATCCTAGGTACTGTTTGACAACACTTGGATCCGTGGGTTTCAGAAATAATTATGAAAAATGTGTACAGCCTCCATTTCAATAAACAATATAAATTCTTCACAAAAAAAAAAAGGTAATGAAGTATTTAGACTTTCAGTAACACAAGATGAAACCCATAATACAATGTCTGTGCATTAGCCTGAACCTGAATATGAATAGGTAAATGTGTGTAATATAAGTGAAACTATCATTTTGTAGTACATGGTAGTTGTTATTGTACCCATAGAAATCACAATCCGCAAATCCAACACAATGATACAGGACACAATTTTGGGTCAATCATTTCCCAACGTATCGTGCTTTTTAAATCATAGCACATTTTTCTTATGCATCATTGGCTGTTAATGCATTAGTTCTACGGCAAATGGTCAATATGATTCAGATGTGGAGTGACTAATCTAACGTATGCTGTACTGAAGATTGAAAAAGAAAAATAATATTCTCCAGAAGGATGATAATCTACCATTCCAGCAGATTAAGCCCGATATAATACGTAGAACTGTATCCTGTTCTGCTGTGAGTCCCGAGTCTCCAAGCACAGCGTCCAGCGTCGTCCTGGTGCTGGTTAATTGAGGTGCGTTTGTTCTGCTGACTCATTTTGTGATGTAAAAATTATGCAACAGGGATTAAACCACCTGCTGACCTACATAACACTGTGAGCTTGTTTAATGTCTCAAACGCTACAGGCCATTATCCTGTGCCTGATTATGGCCCTGGTCCTGGGCTCGGAGGACAGCTACACACGCAGGCCGCAATGACACACAAATGACAAAGAAATGACACACAAATGACGGACATTGGAACAAAAACGTTATGTGACGGACTATTGTGTTGTGCAATGGGCCTTCTCCTTAAATTTAACCTTTGTAAAAGTGTTTCTAACACAACATCAACACTAACAAAGGCAAAAAGGGCATTCTAATGTAATTGGTCATAATCAGCTCATTGAGAAGGTCGCAATTATTTTTTAAACTCTTGTTTTTCTCTGAAAATGCTCCAGTGCATATAATAAATGCACTAAACCTGGAGCACATGTATAATAAACACACATTTTTGCACAAAAGAGAGGTTGTGTCAACTCACTGGAGTGAAACCGTACTTTTCTTTAGATAATGCATTAAAAGGGCATTTCCATCATTCTCCTTTTCAGACGTGTGTTTAAAGTATTGATTTCATTGAAATCCATTGAAACACAGTGACAACTGAGGGAATAAAAAAATGAATTGAAATTTTAATTGAAATCACATGCCCTCTGTGTATAATGAAGTTACTTTAAAAAAAAATAATAATAATTCAGACCGGTAAATATGATTTCAACATAGGGAATCTGAGCAGTGTCGTTGTATTTACCTAAAAATGACTTACAACGTGCCATTTCAAAGGTCACCTAACAACTGCAACTGGTTTGCAAGGATGGACAGGAATAGCCCGCTATGTAAACAGCCCTTTTACCCAGGCCTGGGCAGAACAAGGTGAAGTTGGAGACTGCATGAATAAACCTCTGACCTCCAAAGGCAGCGGTAACCAAACACAAAGAGCAGCAACTTTTACCAGAGAAGCCCTGAACTGAACGTTTACTTGGCCATTACGGCAAAAACAAATGACTGTTTTCTAATGTCACTAACGAACTTCATCACAGCGTAACAACAAAAACCACCTCCGAAAACCAGAGCACTGGAGGTTTCAGCAGCTTCACAGACCCACAACAAAAGGCAGAGGTGTTCCACTGTGACGCCGCTAAATCCTGACCTCAGGCTTTAGAGTCATCAGCAGACAATGTGGAACAGGTCACGCCAGGATTCTTGGCTCTCTTCACTGACGGCCAAATGCAGTCCTGTGGTTGAAGGGAGGAGTCACCATAATGGCCTTGTGCATGTGGAGAGTCGGCTAAAAATAGTAGAGGACTGCCCTGTTGGCCCGTCTCCTTATCGTCAGCCCAGGGACATTTCTCTGGCAAAGGGAGCCAAGGGGGTGTCTCCAAATCAGACCACAACACACAACACACAGTTCGTCTCTGAGACTCGGAGTAACGGCGACTAAAGATATTCTTGGTTGACTAAAGACATGTTCTGTGCATCGATTATTCAACTAAAAAAGGATTCCACGCTGGAAAAAGCTGTCCGAACGATAAATTATCTCAATGATCTGACCTAAACTTCTCTGACAAGACCAAAAGATCACAGCAGCTCATGCAGTTACAAATACTTATACCAGAAACCGTGTATTTATGCGTAAAAGTCAACTTAAAAACACAATTCATTCTCAAATCTCAGGCTGCTGTGGTGCATAAAAACACTTATACATGAAATAATAAAAGACTGCAGGCCTACACTACTGAACACTAGAAATGACACTGTTTCGTTAACTATAATCCGTCACATTTGCACATGGATATTATGCATATTGCAGTGTCTTACCCGAGTTTCCCAGTTGTTTGTAAAATCTATATTCCAAATGGAGCTGCGGCGCCCTCGACTTTATAGGTTCCTGAAAGAGAAAAACGACAAGATAAGAACATTAGAAATATAGTCGTTATTAGCCCAGTGTTGCAGGAGGTGCCGATGATGGATTAGTGCTTGTCCAGAACTTCTTTTTCACACCCAATATCGGTTTCATCATCTACGCTATCAAAGGCGAATATTATCTACGGATGATATTGGGTTAGAGGATTTGTGAGACTTTTATGTGAACTTTGGAGGGAAGCGAGAGCAAAATGTGTTAAAAAAGCGGAGGCAAAGTGTGTGTTAAAAAACGTCATTAAAACGCTGTAGGCTGAGGCTCGCAAGGGTTTATCTTCTGTCTTTACAACCCGTTTTATTTCATAACAGAGGCAGAGGAGGCGAGGCAGAGGAGGCGAGGCAGAGGAGGCGAAGTGTGTTTAGATGTAGCGTGTAGGCATGCCACATATCACCAAAAGTTGACACCATGACATCAAAGTAGATCAACCTTTACTCCAGCAGTGTTTGACCAGCTTTAAAGACATCAAACTTTCTGAATAATAACGATGGCGTGACATAGACTGATAAAAGAGTGGACTTCATTTTTTTTCTCCTAAAACCGATAGTTAAAATGAGGGAACAGAAGGTTGGATTCATCTCCATGGTGGTAAATAAACCAATCGTTTATGTTGACGAGCTGCTCCTTCGCTCACAACTACAAGAGCAAACACAGGCTTAAGGAGCAATATTGTACCAAAAACAGACACGAAGATATGGAGAAAGAATAAGCGGCCTAAATTTACACAAATCAACAAGAACTTAGCATAAATCAATTTAACAATATGTGTCAACAGCATCTGCCAAAAGCTCAATTAGGATTGAGTTAGTTGTACTTGAAATGCGCACAATCTGTCACGAAATGACTTAAAAAGAGGGAAAAAGTTGTGTTTTCTAATGAAACTAACACATTATTTACACCAGACCACACCCCCCACTGTGACGCATTACTGACTGTATCGTCGCGATGATTCTAGTGGCTGGTTTCAGATGTTTTAAGGTTTGAAGTGTTGTGAGGATAAGGAGTATTACATTATTACTCATTATATCTGTGGCCCAGCTTTAGCCGTATGTGTGTAATCTGATTAAGACGCTCCGCGTGTGGACAAACCTGAGGAGGGTTAAACAAACAGACACGCACCACTCAAGGCTACAGACTTACCATCTTACCACACATTTATTTTTGTTCATGTGGAACTACTACAAAAGACTATCAAGCTACAGTTGGTAAGCTTGGTTTCACAATCGTATAAAATTCCTTCCAAAAATTACACTGAATCCCTCTAGAGCTGCAACGATGAATCAACTAATCGTTATCTGGACTATACAAACTCTAAAACACATACGAAAAGACCTTTTTATAACAAACACGGTGGCATTATTAAATCAAAATGTCAAAGAAGAATGAACTTTCTAATTTTTATCAATAATACAATTTATTCATGAAAATTCGCTATTTTAGAAACCTTCAGTCACCACATTTCAACCTTTATTTGGTTGAAAATGCAATTAAAAAGTCTCGATGTACAACAGAAATGAACACTTGACTAATTGAAATATGCCTCGCTGACTATTTGACCACTAAAATAATCATTAATAATAGATATTATTATTATTATTATTATTATTATTATTATTATTATTATTATTATTATTATTATTATTATTATTATTATTATTCAACTATATTTCACTGGCACTGCGCTAAACTGGTTAAAGTCCTATCTGGAAGACAGGAAGTTCTTTGTCGAAATTGGTAACTGTGTCTCAGACCAGATGCCCCTGACCTGTGGGGTGCCCCAAGGGTCAATCCTGGGACCCCCTTCTGTTCAACCTCTACATGCTGCCGTTAGGTCAGTTGATACGCAGCGAGAATGTGTCCTATCACAATTATGCAGACGACACTCAAATCTATGTTTCACTGACGACAGGTGAATATGGACCAGTGGATTCACTCTGTCACTGCATCCAACAGATCAATGTGTGGATGCAAAACAACTTTCTCCAGCTGAACTCAGACAAGACTGAAATCATCGTCTTTGGCCCACAGAAACAAGGAGAAAGTGTTAACAGTCACCTCCAGAGTCTCGCTCTAAACCTACAAATCAAGTTAAAATTCAAATCTGAGTCCATTATGACCCCCAGATTTCTAACAGCCACGTCAAATCAATAACATCAGCAGCTTTTTACCATCTAAAAAACATTGCCAAAATCAAAAGTATAGTGTCTAAACCAGACACCTGGAGAGACTTATCCATGCGTTTGTCTCTAATAGATTAGGCTACTGTAACGGCCTGCTCACTGGCCTCTCCAAACGAGCTGTAAACCAGCTGCAGTACATCCAGAACGCTGCTGCTCGGGTCCTGACTAGAACCAGGAAGTACGATCACATTAGTCCTGTGCTCAGGTCTCTGCACTGCCCCCTGTGGCTCAGAGAATAGACTTCAAGCAGCTCTGCTTGTATACAAGTCTCTCCATGGCCTAGCACCAAAGTACATCTCGGACATGTTAGTGCCATGTGAACCATCTCGGACTCTGAGGACCTCAGGGACCGGCCTCCTGCTGGTGCCCAGAGTCAGGACTAAACATGGGGAATCTGCGTTTCAGTTTTATGCAGCTAAAATCTGGAACAGTCTTCCAGAGGATGTGAGACAGGCCGCTACTCTGGCAATGTTCAAATCTAAACTAAAAACTGTTTTGTTTGGCTGTGCATATGACTGAAATGCTTTTCTTTGCACTCTTCTCTTTTATGTCTTGAACTATTATTTTGTGCCATGTCTTTGTGATTTTAATGCATTTTTTCCTGTTGTGTGAAGCACTTTGAATTGCCTTGTGTATGAATTGTGCTCTACAAATAAACTTGCCTTGCCTTGCCTATTATTATTTCATCATCAACTATTCTTTTTGTTTCAAGTCGGTGAAGGTTTTACATCAGACGCCCTTAGATATGTGAACAACGAAAGACCCTAAAAATCATCTAAATTCCATCTTTACTGGCATATATAGCGCAAACCAATGGCAAAAAGCAGCAGAAACCTCCACATTATGTTCATGTTTTGCCGTGTCATGCGCGCCGTGTTTTAAGACAACAAACTGGACCTAAAAAACTGCGACGGTGCCTACAAAGCTCCGAGTGTGTGCAATGTGGGAAGATTCCTGTGATGCAAGAGAAACAGTTCAGAGGAGCCAGCAGCCGACTGTGGGAGGAAGACTTGTGACCGGTCCAGGAGGCGGAGTCTGAGCGCGTCCCCCCAGGAGGCACAGGAAAAAGGAGTAAACGTGAAATAAACAAATAAATAAATAAAAAAGGGCACCAACCAGATGGCGCGCACGGCCGCTGGACCCTTTAAAAGAGCTTACAATGGGAAACGGAGGCTTATGGCGGCTTTGCGTACTTAAAGAGTCATCTCCACTCGGGCAGATGGACTGGCCGGGCCGGCGCTGGACACGTCTGATGTAACCACTCAGAAACAACACTGACTGGGTTTTTTTTTTTTTTTGTCAGCTTCTTCTTGCACAAGCAAAAACCTCGACAGGGAAATGTGCGCCGTGCGTTTGTTTATTCGACAGAGTTCACGGCGGCGGACCAAATGTGACGTGCGGTCTGAAACCAGCATTGGTTTTTTTAAAAATGAGAGTGCCCTTAGTAAGAGTAGGCCTTTTATTTACTACTGCACGTTTCTTCAGGCCTATAATCAGACATTCTGCTTTGTTTTTTGTATATAAGCAAAAGAAAACATGTGTCACGAAAGTTTAGATTGACAAAAATCTGGATGAAGTTGGCAATACAAAATGTCTTGCCCAAGAACACGACAACAGTTAAAGTATTAATTAACTCGTTGAGGGTTGAACTGGTTAGCCTCTGCTTTGAGAAAAACTTAAATGTTTCGATTCATAAAGCGGTCCGAAACCTTCTAAACTCCAGGCAAAGCAATAACACAGCGATAGCCTCGTTTCCATTGGTTCACTTTGGAGAGAACTGGTACGGACCAAAAGTGTTTCCACTGTCTAAAGTGAACCGAATCGGGCCGTTTGAGGGGTTTGAAGTGGGCAGCACGTGGTACTACTTTTCTAAGCGGCCTGGTTTTTTTCGGCTCCAGGTCCACTTTGGTTAAGGAGGGGCTAAGCACAAGAGCGAGATGATTGGACGAGAACGCAGACACAGCAAAAAACGGATATAAAAAGAAAATTGAGTCGATATACTTTGCAAAAAAAAAAATACAAAAAATAAGCTAGCACACGTTAGCTAGGGCCATTCCCTAGCGCAATGTAGTTGAGCTAATATTGAGAGTTCCGGTGCAGATATGTTGCGTTTAGAGTTTGTTCTGCATCTAATTACGGAGCACTTTATGCCCTGTTGTTGGCACGCTAGTAGTTGTTGGCTTTACCGTGACATCAAAGCTCTGTCTGGCCTCTGAAAGTTGTGAAAAGCGCTTATTAACTCATCACGCAGGATAATTAGGACGCTCGGAATACTAAAGAAAGTGAAGAATATCTTTGGACTGCCGCAAATACGTTGAAATGAACTTGTTCCGTTTTTCCATGTTTTTTGACAGTAAAAATCAGCTTTGAGATCGTAAATGGTATAATTCCAAACTCAAAGTACTAAGGGACATTTCAAAACATGGTGTAGAGGCGCAGAGAGGTGAAACAAATGCAGAAAAAGACAAAATGACAATAAATTGGAAATAGTTTCTCGTTGACTCTAGCTTTAGCCACGTCTCACAACGCAAAAAACTTGGAAATACTAAACGTCCTTCGGCCTCAATGTAAAAAGTATAATACAGGTACAATTGAGATTTAATTGATCAAGAAAACATTTGTTAAGAAAAGCAGGAGCCAAAATTCCACCAGAAAGGTAAAAGGGTTGCCGTTACAGTGAAAGTTGTCATGGACTTGCAACGCCGACATGCTTTTAATCTTTTCCCGTGTCGGACACAGAAAGTGGCGTGTGGTTGTGGCCCATGTCCGGGGCAGCTGGCCGCCCACAGAAGGGCTCTCTCCTGTCCGACCTGCTGCTCGCCTCGCCTCTCCACCTCAGCTGTTACTACCACAGTACGACTGACTCCGGGCTGCGTACATATCTGCACTCGTGTCTCACCAGCAGGCACATGGGAATAGACAGCATTAATACTGCTGCTGCTGCACTCTGAAAAAAGAGTTTCCAATGCAGGCTCGAGGTAGAAAGGCAGGAGCAGACGATCAATACAGTAATAACATCCTGTCTACTCCCTGCCACTACTGTACGATACATCTTAAACGTAGCACAGAACAAGGGCTGAAACCCTCTAAGAAGTTCCTTTGGCCTCTCGTTTTAGAACTTAAAATAATGTATACATTGAAAAGTACACATTACTTTCCATCGGCCAGGTGATCCCTCATTAGGATTTGGTGTTAGCAGTCCTTCTACTGGCAGCAGAGGGAAATACCATGGGAGGAAAACAAAAGCTAGCTTGCCCCGACATGCTAATGTGAGCATACAGTTGTAATGAGCACATTTTTAAGCAGAGTCTGGAAATGATTCATGAAAACTTTGAAACGGCACAGGAGAACTCTGTTGTTCTACCTTCGATGTCTCAAATCTGGGAAATTTGAAACTGAGTGTTTTTGTGAGGTTCAGAGGGAGACGGTATTGTGAATTAGTTTAATGAAACAAGCGTGAATGAAGCTAAATACAAGTCCAAGTTTGTTTGGAGTGAGGAAAAAGCTATCTTCTGCAAGTATTTTCCATCGAGTTGTCTTCCAGTGGTAAAACTTTATCTTGATCTGGGTCAATTAGTTAAAAATATCATTCACACAGGCCTTAAACGGAACATTCTAGTTTTAATTATTAATGAAGAAAATGCAAACTGTAATATTCTATGGTTTTGTGGCTGAAATACAAATAAAATGGCACAGTGAATTGCTTTTGGGATTGGCGGAGGCATCCAAAATAATATTGCCTGTAACCATGGCAACAGGAAAACTGCAAGACACTGAGGGGGACGCCACATCAACCAAAGCCAAACCAAACGTTAGCAACAAATTAAAGGATTCTGGTTGCTGCTTGCCGGTTAAAAAAAAGGAGTGACATCACATAATTAGAGGATAAAATACTAAGAAAATAAATGTTCTGACGCAGTAATGAAAAAGGAGTCACATTACGTTTAAAATTATCTGAAATTTCACCTGATTTATTGATGGGCAGTTCATTAATATACTGTTTTATGCTTTTGGATGAAGCCCAGGATGAGAGGTTAACTTCCCAAGCGTTTTAATATTAATATCACTTTTATAACTAACTTATATCATGCCAGGCTGAGTGCACAAGAGATTTACTGCCATTAACTGTTCTGCAGAGGCCCAAAATCCTGTCAGTGCAGTGGCCTGGGAGAGCCGGCTGTGTGCCATTTCAAGGATCTCTCCCGAGTGAAAGATGCCACAAATATATGATTATGTCACCGAGGATTAGGCGCCGGGTCTGTTTTAACATGCTACTGCCATAAGGTCGGAGTGTGGATAGTGCATGCCATCGCAAAGTCCTCTCCCGGGGATTAAACGGAGCTGAATATGATGCCATGCGGATGACTCCAATCTGATCCCACAAACAAACTGTAATAGATGACTGTAGAGGTCGTGGTGTTGTTACGTTGCTGGAATATCTAAGGCTGTAGTCGACTAAAGAAATGCCCTCATTGCCCTGTGCATAAAAGCCACTAAAAGTAGGCATAGCGTAGTAGGCATAAGCGTGACAAAAAGCTCTCAAAATGATTAGGATCTCACGCAGAAACAACTTATATGCAGAGAAATACGAGCTAACAGCATCTTCATATGTGTTAAAGGCTGATTAAACTGTCCAGTCACCCCCAAAACGTCATCAAAACCAACTCCATGCAGCCTTCTTTCTGTGTTGTGCGTTAAAAAATCCTTATTTTAATTAAGCAGTGAGAAACAAAAAATAATGGTTGACCAAAACTGTGATTTTCCTTAATCAATCTAAATAATCCATGACTTAGACTTGGTTTTGTTGCTGTTAATTACATTTTTTTTTCTTTTTTTTTTTAATTAAAACATATTTGTTTAATATAACTGAAATGATAGTCAAATTGCGTAGAACTTACCGGCCACATCGCACATCAGTCGCACATCACAAGAATTTCCAACATTGTGTGGCCCATTTCTTAAACTATACTGACATAATATCATTTGGTTTTACTGTATATCAATTGTAATATTCTAAAAGTATTCAGAAGAATTCCAACTTTGTCCCATTTATGTGCTTTTCCAGTGTCGATACCTGCCCAAATCGATTGGTATCTTTTTTTTTTGGGTCAAATAACATGA
This sequence comes from Chaenogobius annularis, assembly GCA_015082035.1. NCBI lineage: Eukaryota > Metazoa > Chordata > Actinopteri > Gobiiformes > Gobiidae > Chaenogobius > Chaenogobius annularis. The sequence continues at coordinate 202,529 of BJKM01000616.1, read as the reverse complement.
TGCACAATAAAACATGTTGTGAATACCTTTTTTAGCTTAAGATCTTATGTTATCAATCATGACCAAGCAAAGTGGTGCAAGCTGTTCCTTTTTAAGCCCGGGCCGGTCGCATTACATAATCGTCTGGTGGTAATAATTTAGGAAGTACAAGATGACCAAGCAGCAGAAACGTCTCATTTCTAACACTATATTTAGGGATGGCCCACTTTGTTCAAGAGCAGTGCTTATGAAATAATCACTCGCGCTTGTGACAGATGATGACTTAATATTAATGAACAACACGCTGAATTTAGAAGCAAGACGAATACCGGTGATGTGTTTGGACAGTTACTTCAGGGGTTTTTTTCTGCTCTGGAATTTCCTCATATTCTCCATCGTTAGTTTGATGAACCAAAAGTAAAGATCTGCCCTTGCCAAAACTTTCTGTGTGGCTGAAAAATCTTTCCAATCCTGACAAATCGATGATAAATTGTATAGATGCCGCCAACCGATAATTTCCATTATTGATATTATTTATTTTAAATCCATAGCAAAGCCCACAGATTTATTATAGTTTGTGTAACGTTCACAAAGAAACATTTCACTTTAGTTCAAGAAAAATAAGCACATTTATTTATCTGGAATTTGTTGCATGATTGTGTAAACGTACAGCTTTTATTTAGCGCTAATGGTTCTTGTTCTTTCCATTTTTACACACGAGTTCAAAACGACAAATCAGACACACAGAGGACAAACCAGGAATGACACGCTGGCTCAAGAGAGACTGGGGCAGCGCTGATATAACACCGATAATGGAACTGATAGATTGCTCATCCCTAAAATGATATTAAACCTCCAACTACAAAAGTTTCTCCAATCGTGGCTGTGCTTAGTGAGTCTTTGTGGAGTTAGCATGTTGATCTTGTGTCTGGGCGAGTTTCCTCAATCCAATCATACACTAGGTTTTCTCCTCCTCTTCCTAGACAATCCTGACAAAGATCATGAGTCTAGATCTGGCGCTTCAATGAGGCCTCAGACAGGTTTTCTCGCGAGCACTTGTTGATGATGGATGAGTCATATGCAAATGTCCTACGGTGTTGATAAAGTCTACAAAGACAAAACTCTTCTCAGTGGTTCAAATTTATTGCACACTTACCGGCGCACTGTCACAATAAAACATGCCAACAGCGCACGTCCTGCTTTGTGGCATATAAAACGCTAAAATTAGATGCAGATGACACGCAGTAGTCTCATTTTGACCCCAAGAGCTGGATGGAGCAAACCAAATTTTACTCTATTACACGCAAAGGAAAAAACGGGTACAGCCCCGTTAGCATCACAGAAGATGATGATTTAGCAAACACTGGGTCTAAATTAAAGCTTCCAAGGATTAATTTAGTTCATTGATGACACTTTATCCACTAACAACTTCATACGCTAACTTTACTACAGCGATGTGTGTGGGACGTCCGGACACACAGACCCGACTTGTGCATCAGGCCCAGAATAGTCACTGACCTTTGCCTGACTCGGAGTAAAACATTTCACAATATATATGTGGCAGGGTGAGTCACAGCCCAGGAGGTCAGATCAAACGTCTGCACCAATGAGCTGCCGCCGCTTTCTGCTGAGCCAGGGACGTCAGGTTTTCAGACCCAACGCCTTTGACATTTGAACACGGACTTGAAACGTAGACGAACGTCGACAATCCCTACTTTTACATACTTTTGTTAAACATTGCTAGCTTGTCAAGTCTGATAGCGGGAGATATGCTAGCTGGTTAAAAAGAGATAAATACAAGCGGGAGAACCAAAAAGACGACAAAAGATAAAATGGTTTGGACATTTTCTACCCTCCATTTGTCCGTTAACTAGACAAACAGTCAAAGGTCATTATAATTACCACAATAAATAAAAAAGCTGTATATTTGCAAGTTTATCTTAAACTAGGCTTTATGAAGGAACTCTGTCTACTTCTTCCAAGAGTCGACACTTCACTGTGATAGGTTGAACACGCCTGTCACTCAGGATGAGGCTGACCAATAGAAGAAGAGTGTGGTATTGAGGTACTAAGACAACATGTGTCCGTTTTCAAACATAGAGCTCAGGGTTTCCTCTAGTTGAATAACTGGGGCAGGTTTTATTGCATATATACATTTATTTTAATAATAGGCCAACTTCATTATTTAAATCCAGATTGATATTGACATTGCAGTGATGGCGCAAAGTTGGCAAAGTTAAACCGTGTAAAACGTCCAATGAATTTAATAGTTTATGTTTGTGATGAAAGGGGCTCTGTGGATGTAGCCCCTCCACTGCCAACAACAAGATGGTAAAGCAAACCAAACCACAGAGCTAAAATGATCAAAAGTACCATTAATGTCCTGTTCATCTCTTCTCTGTCTCACTTCCAGGGGATTTTTTTGAGTTCATACTAGAGTGAATTCTCTTTTTGTCCAAAACTTCAACCTAAACCAAGACCTTTATTCGCACAATACTGATAAGAGTGACATAATATACTGATAGTGAGACATAATATACTGACACAATATCTTCTGGATATCGGCATCGGCATAACCCACAAAAATATGAGATGTACATTTTTGTCAACACCAAACAACACCCGTACTAAAAGCTTGATCAAACGTTAAAACGATTTGACTTCACGGTGACACATTAGCTGGCGATCACTGGACATTTACACAGGCACTGTAAGCCCCCCCAACAAAGGGCCGTCTCTCGTTTATGATGAGGTTAAGGTTTGTGTCGTTGGCGACGGTGGAGGAGGAGTGGTCCGAGCCGGTGTCCGAGGAACAGCTGGCCGGCGTCCAAAGCCCTATCCTGTTACGGCTCAGATTTAACAAACGCAACGGAGCCTTCGACGGCCTCTCAAACGCCGGTGCTTTAAAACGGCATCGCCAGCTGTGACACGGGATATTTTGAGAACTTTTTTTTTTTCGTTTTTGTAAGCAGAAGAGAGCAATTAGAAGAATGTGACGGCCGCCGCGATGACTCCAAGGTTTCTTCTCGGAATCGTTTGAGTGGAAGAAATGACAACAAAAAAAACCTTGCCAGGGATTTTGCAAATGGGCACCACGGTAAACAATGCCAAAGTCATATTTGTTGACAAACTAGGTTAACTGCAGTCTTACTCTGATGCTTCTGTAGTCTGTCCGACCAAGAATATGAAATAAAATATAAGCAACTTCATTCATTTTGTAATTATTTTCATTGTTTGAAAGTCCAATTTGTCAGATACAAAGAGCCATCATGAGCTCTTCCATACACTTGAAGCACAGTCATGGGAAGTTTTAATCACGCAAGAACCCAAGAGGCCAAGTTCCCTTTGTTGTGGAACAGCAGGAACGAGGCGTGGCCAGCTACAATGTGCTTGTATTATACTCTGTTCTGGGTTTGTTTTGACTTAGAGACAGTGGAAATAATGTGCTGGAGGAAAGGATTAACAGTATTTAATCAAGTTTGACCAAGTTAATGCAACAAATGATTCTAAACAAACCTCCTTTTTAGCTCCATCCTTTAAAGAAATTGAACACCATTAGAAAAACCAAGAGTAAGCAGAAGTGCCCATTTGGTCTAGGGCAGAAGTTGACCAAAGAAATTCTTGGTCAACTCAAAACATTGCCTTGAATAATCTTACTAAAAGATCGCGTAGCAAAATTTGTAAAGCAAGCTCTGATAATTCTGAACCAAATCATCTTGAGTTTACACAAAAACAACTATTTCAGACATAAAAATGGAAGATCAAATCTTCTAAATACAATCCAAAAAACTCCAGCACTCAGACCACATACATTGGTCAAATGTATCTCATCATTATTTATGGGGCGAATATTGAGGGAAAGGTTTAAAACCTTTGCTGTACATTACATCTGGGGTAATAGAACACAACATGTTAGAGATCCCTGACCTGTCACAGGCATTCTATGAATAATCTAGTGTATGGGGAGAGTGTGGAAAGCGTTTGAGTGCAACAGGAGCTGCTCCTCATGCTCCAGCGAGAACAGACCCAGGAGCAGCCTGGACTCTGGTCCCTCAGGGTACGCTGTGCTGGGAGCACATCTGCTTCTGCTCCAGAGACTTCAAACCAAACTGGCCACTGCAACGCCAAATTTAAACATGCCAACACCTCTGCCAAGCAGCTTCATCTATGGCATTGTCCGACTGTTCATACATATTATATAAGCACAGCAAATTATTTTCTACATTAAAAACTATGTATATACTATGACATAAAACTCCTGCAATTGACAATAGATGGATACCGTTGGAGTGTACTTTTGGCAGCAGAAAAAAAGTCATACACGAAATAAATGGATGACACAGAATGACCCACCTTTCAAGGACTGGACTCAAATAACAACCACATTGTTAAATAGAGGTGCCAATACGGTCATTTACGTGAGCGAATTTTTTATTTATCAATCCAGTTCATATGTACACTCTGGAGGCCAAAGCGCTCAACATTTCAGAACAAACTGGCCTTGTTTTCAACCTTATTTTCTGTGACGTTAACTTTCAAAGAAGATTAAAAAAAAAAAAGCAATTGGAATCTACAGAGTATGTACAGTACAGCCATGCGTGAGTAGCCAGAAAGCAGCCCAAGTTTAAAATATTCACTTTGAAAACACAGGAATATAACCCATTTTATGTATCTATAATGCATGTATTCATGATCTTGTAAAAACATTGGTGTTCGGTGAGGATCTGTGCTTGAGTGGCTTCGGCGGAGGCACTTCACCTCTTCTGTGTTCACTGAATCACGAGCACTGGTCACGCATCCTGAAACGCTCATGCCACAGCCTTAAAGAGACACACCGCCACTCCGCAACGACGGCATGCTCGCGAAACCCAAGCCCCCGAAACCATTCATTTGTTGATCAAATTAAACCCGGGAAAATCTAATTGAAAATGGGCTTGATGAATACGGACGGACAAATCATGGACAAAAACTGCAATATTGAGACGGGCCTGGAAACTGTTTTGTGCTTATCTGAAGAATCGGTGTGAATTGACAAAGCCGTTAGTGCTCTGTATTTGACTGACGACAAAGGACACTTAAGCCGCTGTATCATGTGACCGATGATAAAAACGGACACTCTCGCTGTGTATTATGTGTTGCGTTTAAAACAAAACAAAAGTGTAGTAGAATTAAACAATGCACATATCGCCATCGAAATAGTTTTTGCTGCATGGCGATTTTTAAAATGTCTCATTAAAACGAACAAAAATTGGTTCCGTGCACGGCGAGTTGAAGATGGCGATTTACAAATGGAGGTAAATACTTTATCGTTTATAAAAGGCAGATGTTTATGTCACACACAACACTTAGGAAGGGCTAAATGAGTACAAACGAATCCCCAGAAGCTTCCGTACAACTACAACCCCCCCCCCGGACACAGCGGTCCTCCCTCTGCTCCTGGAGAACAGCCCGGCGCAGATGTGACGGAGGCCGTTACAGTGGAGCCCTGACACCCTCCAGCCTCCAGCACACAGGCGTTTGTCATCAGCTGCCACACGCACACACACGCACACGCACACGCACACGCACACGCACGACCCCTGTGTTTGTGTCAGCGGGACCACCGAACAAAGAGCACCGTTCATGACCTGCTTCGACCCCCTTCCCTTCTGCCGTCCTGGGGCTGAGCACGGAACAAGAACATGTGATACTCAGATACTAATCAATACCAAAAGTACAACTAGATACTCATGAGAACAAGTATAAATACTAGAATGGTCTTGACACTAAATTAAAATGTACTTTTAATACTCAATGCTCTTTCAATGCCATTATTATTATCATTATTATACTTTCTTTACGTTACCATGTCGTCTTGTACTTCTAAACTTCTGATAAAACTGTCCAAGAACGTTCAAATCTGGTCCCATCTGTGCTTTCTTTTAAGTAATGTAGCTTCAATACAAGTTTTAGTATCGGAATTTGTAAAAATGATGACAGCCCGAATACTGAAAAATAATAATAAAAATCATAAAAAGTTTCCAGAATATTTTTACAGTCTATAAATGGTATTCTTGATCTATAACCAAACTATTAGACCGCATGAAACTATAAACAGTTTAAAAACATTATTTTGTGTTAAAATGTGTGTTTGTTTTGTTCCTTCATTATGGAATCAAAATCTTTCGAGTAGCACCACCAGGGCTGCAGCGATTAATCCCACCAGTGACGACTATTACACTAATCGTTTACCATCGTTAATATTTATCTGAACCACAAGACACACAACCAAAAAAAAGCCCTAGACGACATTTTATGAGCAATTTATGAACCTAAAAGTCCAAATGAGGGTCTAGTGTCAACGTTCTGCCCGTCTGAACACATTTGCTAATAATTACATGACCCCAGAGGACAAAGAGTGCACTTGTTTAGTGCAGAGCGATAGCAGCCTGTCACTGTGGTCACAGCAGCCACGGGAGAATATTCAACTGTGCAACACGGCTATTTTATACACGAAAGGTCAAAGCGTTTGTTTAAGCTTTAGTTCAACCAGAAAAGTCTCCATCATAAAGAGAGTCCTGGCCTCAGAGTAGGACATTAAAAATATATTTGAAAATATTAAATGACAAATACAAGTTTTATTTTCTTTTGTCATAGTTGAATAGGATTTGTATGATTCAAATTCGGGGCTCAAATAGTTTTTCCTTATATTTATCAATGTCACATTTAAAAATGTTTTTGTTTTGTTTTATTAAATCTAAATGAAAAGGTTTTTTTGTTTGTTTTATTCAGTTCTTAAATTCACAAAACACACACACACGCACACACAAACACACACAGAGCAGAACCAGAGTACAGAAAGAAAAGAAGAAGAAAAGAGGAGGAAAAGACATCTAAAGAAAATGAAGGCACATATAATCCAAAAAAACCGTCCCCGTTGGTCCAAAGTCAGATTTATCATTTGTGGTCATGTCATAGTTCTCCGCTTCATCTAGATCAGGGGTCCCCAACTTTACAGGCCGGGACCTGGTCATGGAACATGTCGGGTCCTTTAAGTCAGTGGCGGAGCTCATTAGCACATGTTGCTAGTTTAGCCTTTAGCGGCTAGCTACATCGTCCGGACCGAGCGGCCCTGACCAATCAGAGTTGCTAAAACAGAGCAGCGCGAAACAGAGCGAGACCAATCATAAGACTAAAATAAGGATTTTGAAACGGACAAAAGTCCAGCATCTGAAAAAGGCAAAACCGCCACGAAATCTGCAGGCCCCGGTCAGCCGAACTTCAAACCCCCCGAAGAAAATGCGTTTTGGACTAAAAAGTATTTTATTGCTGCAGTTCCAATGGACTGGCCACTAGGGCTGACTCGCGACAGAGTAAAGCAGCACCACATCCAGGTCATTTAATAGATCCATCATTTCTATCTGGGGTGTGGCCAAGTCAGCCTAAACTAAATCAAGATCAGGCCGTGGCAGTGAAACGTGAGTTGTTGGTGGATGTTTCTCACAACATGAGAAAGACTTTACAAAACAAAAGTACTTCACCCAAGGACACTTGTGTTTGTGTCTCAACGCTAATGCTATAAACTGGTCTGGTATCATTTATCGGGATATCTTCAGTAGGAATATACTGCACATCAACATATGTTACTGTGGCAAGCCTCAACAAAATACTAGACTGATACAATATGCAAACGACGCGACGTTTTGCCCCTCATTCCTCTGGTATGACGAGTTCCTCCTTTAGTTCTGGTTTAAGTCTCACATGTTGTTGCACATAGTTTTTACAAATGTCAGTCGACAGGAAGTCAAAAGCGTCGCTCTCATTAACAGGATTTGGAGGCTTGTTAACACCTTTAATGCTCCTCGTGGTGGGATCATTTTCTCACCATCAGAGCTGAGAGACGAAGCCCCCGACGCCCGTGTCCACTTTTAGCCGGACAGTGATGGGACAGAAATACCAGAGGGGAGTGTTCACGCCGTGCCCAGGGACAGTAAAGACTTCATGCCAGTGCAATTTCAGCTGCACGCTTTAAACCTCTGCCCGTGTGGTTAGACCGGAGTCGATGCCCTCTCGCAGATAACGCCCTCGCCCATGTCCTGATGTAAGGATAATCACACACGGGGCAGAGCGAGAGGCGACGCCCACTCAAACCGACACCGACAAACAATGATAAAAACAATATATACATAGAAAAGACTGAGTTAGTTGTCAAAGAAACACCGTTATTGTCAAAGTGCAATAAATTCAATGCATTGTCAGGCCTGTCACAACAATAATAATAATAATAATAATAATAATAATAATAATAATAATACAATTAAAAATAATAAATACAAAATTATTAATTAATAAACATTTAAAAAGATAAAAAAATGATAAATAAATAAAATTTAAAATAAATAAAATGTAAATAAATACATAAATGATAGATGTAAATGAAAATACTAATCATAAAAATAATAATAATTTAAGGTTTGAGTGAGGTTGTGTGCGTTTCCCGTAGATTCTGCTGAAACTGTGGTGGTGCAATCCCCTTTCCGTCATGTACAAATGTTGGCGTATAAATGGTACTTATTGCCTCTATTCAATCTTTAAACAGTTTCATTTTATGTTTTTATGATGATACAACAGGCAAAACAAGTATTATTTGTCCCACTTTATTGTTCAGCTCGTTTTTAGACCGCAGTCGCCTCTATCAACGGGAAACACTGATATTGTGACATATAATATCGCAATAGACAATCACATTGAGCCGCTGACAATAACCCTAAAGCACAATTATGACACTATTATTTTTGTAAATTAACTGAACTAATAAACGGTAGAATTAAACACCAAGTAGTCAAGTTTAGTAGAGTGAATGAAATGTTAATTACTCTACCATCTACAGCTCAAAAACATAAGAAAGAGTATCCCGTTAGTGCAAAGAAGAAGTACTTACTCTAAATACTGAGCCCCAAAAAACTACTGTTCTAGCTTTTGTCATTGAACGATTGAAGTCTGTGAAGTATTTATTGTGGTGGAGTCGTTGCCGCAGCGCTGGCAAACACAATAAACACATTCTGGGTCGGTTCGCGGCCTTATTAACCGATCCACTTGCCCACGCTTGGTCGCCATTTTAACCATTCTGTCATTTGGAAAATAGTTTATGTATTTGCAGTATACATATTCTGGGTGAGCTTCAGTCTAAATCTTATTGTTAATTTTTTACTTTTCGTGTTGGGAAGTAACTAAATGCACGTAACTATTTTGGTACAGTTAATCTTTCGTTTGGTGGTGAAAATGGAAAACGGTGAGATTGTTCCATCTCCGATCAAAGAAATAAATGTTTTTTTACACTACAATTTAATGTAACTTAGTGACAGTATTCTAAGTATTCAGAATGGTTCTCTGACTGGAAAATGTAATAGAAAAATAAAACAAAACAAAACCAAAAACCCTAAACTAAACTACGATTAGGCACTTAGGATTGTCAAAGTATTGAAAATCAGACACCAAGTGATACTAAAACTAATATCCAAAGTAGATCGAAAGTATCGATACTAAAACAATCACATGAACAGTTCCTGAACAGTTTTAGAACGACCGTGAGCTTGATCAGAACTATTATAAGACCACAACGTTTAATAAAAGAAAGAACTATTATTTTTGTATTGAAACATCTTAAAACCTTGACCAGCCTAAAACCTTGACCTAAAAAAAAAAGATCCTTTTTGAAATGATCACGATTCGGTTTTTAACACCATAATCGCCCAGTCCGAATGACAAAGTATACTTTAACACAGCTATTCTGCATGTAAGATGTTCTAAAAAAAAAAAAAAAAATACATGTGTCGGACAGCAAAATTACATAGAGGTGGCACGCAAACGGCGGATAAACGCCGCGCAAACCGCCATGTAAAACGCCACGCAAACATCACCTAAAACGCCACACAACAACTACACAGGTTCTCTCGGTTCTGACATGTCGCAGAGCACCCGCAGAGCACCCGCAGAGCACCCGCAGAGCCCGCAGAGCACCCGCAGAGCACCCGCAGAGCACCCGCAGGCCCTGACATTTGGGTGCCGTTCTCTGGGCCACAGCAGCAGCTCGCGCTCACACAGATTTCCCGCTGACACAGAGCATAAAGAGTAAATTATTGATTGCCGCTGGACCTGGAGTCGGCCCAACAGAGAGGCACGCTTCATGGTGATTTAATATAGTTACAGCGAGGACGATAAGCACATAAACTGTCAGGGAAGTACAAAAAAAAATGAGTTTTTTTTTTTTTTTTTTTTTTTTTAAAGCATAAAGGCTAGCGCAGTTTTATGAGGCAATAAAATGGCAGTGAGATAATGACGTTTTTGGTTCGGAAGATACTTTAACTTCAAACCAATGAAACATGTCACAGTTGAAACAATAAACGCACTCAAAAATCTTGTCGTTTACATTTATTTTGACGCAAAACAAACCAAACTAACTCGACCTCTGCCGCTTTTCATCTTAAAGCGCAATGTAAAGGCTTCTTTGCGTTATCTGGCGGCTCTTCCTTCCTTCTTTTGACATAGATAAGCGGAATATAGTTGACTTATTAACAGCTTATCGCTCGACTAAGAAGAGGAGACGGTGGATTACGCCAGTGTTTGACTTTCACAGGTCAATTACAGCGGGATAAAAAGCCCTTGTGAAATATGTACGCTTTAATATACATTTTATAAGCTGTGTCCATCGTGTTCCGATTTGAAATAGTCTACACTAAGCTGAACGTTCACAGGTTACCAACAGCAGGGCGATACGTTGCATTAACTCATATTACACATGATATTCTGCAATATAACGCCATTTTAAAAAAGGGACATATACATTTTAACAACAGTATTTCTTTGTTAAACCACTACTTGTGCACACGTACACCGATTTTAATCATCAAAACAGTGAATATGTCAAAAAGCAGTAGCGCTGTTGTAAAAAAAAAAATGCTAAAAATGTATAAATGTGTCAATGTTTTAGCACAGTAACTTCTAGAAATGAGAGTCCATCTTGATTTTGCCATAAAGTAAACAAAAGACAAGATGCAAAACACAACTTTTAAAAATCTAAGCCATTTCTATTCCTCCAAACCATAACGACAAGAAAAAAATACCGGCATCAACGATTATAACAAACAGATAAACAACAGGAACACTTCAACTCACATTTATCAGATTCACACAGTCAAACAGATTAGTTTTCTGTCCTGAAATAGGATGTTGAGTTGAAGTGTCCTTTATCACCCCCTGACATTAGCATACAAACTAGCTTTGCACTGCTGGCGCGAGGACAAACTTTTAGCTTCCATTTGACCGTATAATTTGAGTGAAACAATAGCCCCACTGAAAGAAATTCGGTGAAAATGATGTCAGTGAATAACCTCTACGTAGAGGGTCCAAAAGGAAATGTTTGTCACTTAAATGTGGAGTCCTGGCATCATCTAACGCAGTGCTATTTCCTGAGTTTAGAGTCAAGATAATACACATTTTTGTTCTCCTTGGGTTAGAACTTTTACGGCAAACTTCTAGTCCCATTTCAGACCAGCTTTAGCCCTAGTTTACGCCTAGATTAGTCTTGTTTTAGACCCGTTACAAATCTATCCAAACACATATTTTTATACAGATATGACGATGCTTCTCTGCGTTTGGCGCTCGCCGGCACTCACCAGCTTGATGGCCACATATTCGTTAGTGTACAGGTTCTTCCCCAGGCGGAGCTCCCCGAAATTCCCGCAGCCGATCTTCTTCCCGACGCGGAAGTTGGGCCCGACCATGAGCACCCCGGAGTTGGTCCCTGAACTGCGGCCCCCGTGTCCAGTCCTGCTGCCCGGCGTCTTGGACATCTTTTTGCTTTCCTCGGTATCTCCTTTGCCGCCTCGCTTGTCAAAATCCATAAGCTTGTGATACCCTGGCCTCTCCACGGTTATTCTCCAGCCATGCAAACCATAGAAAACTCCAGTGACGCCAGGTAAAAGGTGCTGAGCGAACGACGCCGGAGGCAAACAAGAAGCAGTTTCAGTTAATAAAAGACACTCGTATGGGTCAAGTGTCTCGTTACGTCTTCCGCGATCGTAGAGTTTTGGAAAGTTCTAGATTTCCATGGTTGTGAGGCAGTGCAGGGTTGCCGTCGTCGTTAGCGCGGATGCGTCGTCGCGAGCTGTGGAAGTGCACTCCGCGAGCCAGCTACTGCGTCCACAACAAGGCCACTTGGAAACATCTCCCGGAGCGCGCGCTCGCCTCTGGTCAGCCTTCGGTGAGGGACGGGACGACGCGCGCCATGTTTAGGGCCTCCAGCGACGGGGCAACCCTGGGACGACGGCGGCGGCGGAGGAGGAGGAGGCGGGGTCGGAGGGAAAGAGGCTCGGTCTGAGGTTTGGGCTGGATCTGTGGAGAATAAACAAAGACGTGCGGTTAGTTTATTTAGTAAAATTGTCAAGAACACAGAGGGAAACATGTTTTATCAGATCTGTAAGTAAAGGTGGGAGATAATGGCAAAATGTTATCTCTCAATATTATGCAAATTAAACTGATTTTTTATTGAAATACATTTTTATTACGGCTGCAACTGACAATTATTTTATTAGTCGACTAGTCAAACGATTATTTCTACTGTACATTGAATCTTTTTAAATACATTTTTAAACAAATAATATGGAATATGGAAACTAAAGGCTTTTAGATAGAGAATGTTTACAAATAGTGTCTTCTTTTACATTTTGACTTAATAAAGCCACTGTCTTTGTTATATATAGTCTTTTCAAAGTGTTTTAGAGCCTGTACAATTACAATTATTAAAATATAACTTTTCCAATGAATCGTGTGTTTTTTTTAACGCAGGCAAAATACATTAACTCGGGCTGGACTCATTTAAAAACTGTTCTCCAGCAGGTTCTTGTTTTGTAAGAAAAGGACAGGAGGAAACAACATTCAAATGAGCAGACAACCACAAAAAAACACTACCATACTCACACACGAGAGAGTTCAGTTGAGTGTAGCTACAACATGTCTTTAAACTGCCCAAAAAAGTGCAGAAAGGGCGCTTTGCCTTTAACCGGAAGTTTAAAAAATTTAAAAAATTAAAAATGCCATCAATATTTATAAAGTAATCCACTCTTTTTGCAGAATTGTTAAATATTGTACCACATTGTGAAGATTATCAAGACAACATGCACAATATTATCCCCATTTTGATCATAGTTTCCACTTCTTTCTGTGAGGAACATTTGAATTTACTCCTCTTCAACCATAACAAGTTGACTTACGACGTCACAATTTCAAAAAGAGAGTTTTAAGTGTTGTGGGACTAAATGCAACAACTTGACACTGATATTGAAACTCAAATTGCAGATTAAACCAACAGGAAACACTTTGGCTTGTCACACTAATCACTGTATCGACTTATCGTTCAATAAAGGAGAAGGAACGACAATATTTTTAGGGGTCAGTGGGTATTTTCTTGTCGTACGGTAACGTGTTTTGCTGTAGATGTTCATATAAGCGAATTCCGCCTCTCACAACAGTTACAAAATAAGCAACCTCAGTGTTTCGTTCTGCTATTATGCAATTCCGCACATGCTTCATTTAGAAAAGATTACGTTAATAATGGTTTTATGGCCGTTAAGATTATTTGGTTAATCGATAATCGTGAATATTCAGGCCAATAATTGCCTCTTTAATTCAATCTATGCACCTAAATTTAAACTACTATCTGTTTTTAAGTCACATTAACTTGATTGGTGTCATTCAAGAAAGTTAAATTGTATAAGTCTGGTCACACATTTAAGGGACAGAAATAGAAAATTAAAGATATCGCTGCTGTTTAGTCTCAGTAATTGTGAATAATCGTTAAATCATGATTTTTTCGTAAAACTAAACACTTAACATTTGATTGAGTCACATTTTCTGCAGCAGATATATCGCACTCAGACATTTGTTTTTGTGTCAGACTTAATAAACACGAAATAAGGCTAAATTTATGCAATTAAACATGAAAAAAAACCACTTTCTTCCATCTTCACTGAGGCCAACAGGGAAAATTCTTTGTCCGTGAATTTAAAAAAACAATATATTTCACATTGATAATCTAGTTCTTTCTTTCCTGACTCGATCCGGTCTAACTTGTCTCTCTGGTCTTAGATGGTGGTCTCTGAGGGGAGCAGAAATACGAGCACGGTGCAGCCTCAGTGATGGACAGTCTCTATGGAAAGACACTTACACGGATCAATGACCTCTGTAATGCCTCATCCCATCGCACCGTCCCGCACGGCTGAAGGACTATTACAGGGGGATTCGGACGATAAAGTGAACGGTCAGTCGAGTCGTAGCGTGCCGCGCCATTCAGCGTTTCAGAAGTCTGTGCTCGGACGGTCGTCGACGTCATTTCCTCGCGTGCACTTCCCATATGGGTTTGTTAACACTGCCCGTATAAAAGAACAACAGCTGACAGAATTGTGATTATTTAGGTCACAATATTAAAGTAAGAGCAAAAAATATATACAATTGGGACCATTTTTGTAACTCAAATAAGTCATTTCAATTCAATTATAAAAAGTAAAATCAAATGTTAAGTGCTGTTTACAGTGCTGTTTACAGTGCTGTTTACTTCATGTCACAATAAGTTCAGTTTATCAAATCAGAAAGTTTGATTTCATAAAGATTTCAATGTTGTTTTGTCGTGGTGTCAATAATCGTGAATAATTGTTAAATCCAGGTGGGTGGGACTGGGGAGTCCTTGCCCCAATTGGGTTACGAAACATCTTAAATAAGACTCGACACCCTTCAAATGCAGGGGTAAATGTATATTCCTGCTCGCTGGCCAACCAATTTCATTAATCTGGGCTTGTGTCCAGAAAATAAACCCAATCAATAAAAATAAGGCTACTTCATCACCTTGCAGTTAGTATATGTTAGTGTTTGGGGGTCGCAAATGCCAACGGTTGTTAAAGGACTGAAAAAGGTTGAGAACCGCTGCTTTAACAATAGGGTGAGGAGCTTGGATTAGAGCCGCTGCTCGTCCAGCTGAGGAGGCTCGGGCATCTGTTGCGGATGCCTCCTGGACACCTCCCTGGGTGTTCCAGGCATGTCCCACCGGGAAGAGGCCCCGGGGAAGACCCAGGACACGCTGGAGGTTCTGTGTCTCTGAGCTGACCTGGGAACGCCTCGGGATCCCCCCGGAGGAACTGGAGGAAGTGTGTGTGGAAAGGGAAGTCTGGGCCTCCCTATTCAGACTGCTGCCCCCGCGACCCGGCCGAGGATAAAGGAGGCGAGAATGGATGGATGGAATTGTTAAATCATGGGCTTTCTTCACACTATGAGCCATTAAACCTGCAGTTAACAATTATTGTATTATAGTTAACAAGTAAAAGGATTATTTCTATATCGTGACATCTCTACATATGATTTTAGTTATGCAAA
This sequence comes from Chaenogobius annularis, assembly GCA_015082035.1. NCBI lineage: Eukaryota > Metazoa > Chordata > Actinopteri > Gobiiformes > Gobiidae > Chaenogobius > Chaenogobius annularis. The sequence goes on along the minus strand of BJKM01000616.1, from coordinate 187,148 downwards.
AGCATAAACTTTCCATGTCACCACTTTCATCATAGCGTTGGATTTTCATCATATACACCAAACTCATGCTAGTTTTTTTTAATATTTTTCCAAATACAGCAATTTTTTGAAAAGGTAAGCAAAGACAAACAAAAATGCTGCGACATACACATTATTCTATATGGCATCTGGCAAAAAACGCCCCGGTTGTCTCAGGTAACTGCACACGCTGAGTAATATCAGGGCTGTCATGTTTCAGGAAGTACTTTCTGTTTAGATCAGCTGGAAGTGATGCACAACACACAAGGTAAATGGCCTCCAAAATGCTCTAAACTGACTGTGATGACCATTATTTCAAGATTAAATTAAAAGTTCATTCATAAAACGAAATATGCCTGTTTGTAAAGTCTTTGGCCAATCAGTGAATATTTCAGAAATCAACCACCAGGACTTTTTACACAACAAATTACACAACAGAGAACTATGACTTTGCTTACTTTTTATCAGTGGCAGAACAAAATAATTGCCAATTGGCGTTGAGTCAGTGCATCATGATTTAACTCACGTTATCCAGTGATGGAGTTAGTCATTCTCAATAGATATCACATAAACACACGTGTTCTGATGCTTTATCGGGGAAATTTAAGTTTTAGATTAGCAACAGAAAAGCTTGAATTGTGCTTGAGCAAATGGTGGTAATACGTGTCTGCAAAAAGCGTAGGATTGACATGAGCTGGTCTCACAGACAAGGCCACGTCTCTTTCGCCTCCTCTGCTTTATGAACGTCACTCTCAGTTCAATAATTAGTAGTAAACACGTAGAAATACATTATACTATTGGCAGTCATTCTGTTTCAATTGAATTCGGGGGAAATGGCCGCAAAGCCGTGTCGGCAGTGGACGGAGCTAGCTCAGTTAGCTTAACACTTATCACAAACACGGTTCCTGCGCGGCCTGACGGAATCGCTTAAAAGCTTTACAACAAAATGAACAGGGCACGACCAGACGGCATCTCAATTACGGCGTTTGGACGGGTTCGTCTTCGGCAAACCGGCGCAAACTGACGGAGGCAAAACGGGACGGAGCATAAAATATTCATTGATCGACAGCGTCCCAGCTACATCAACCCAAATGCCCAATAACTGCCAAATAACACATATCTCTGGAGTTGTAACGTATGTCATCAAATGGATTGATAGTATCGTTCATGAAAAAGTTATGGTTTCACCTGAACACGCCGTTTAGACCTCAGATTGCAGCCACATCGTTGGCCATTATCCTCAGTAAGGTGGCCACTGCCGGGCAACTCCTTAATCCTAAACAACCCACTGCACAGCGACACGGCCAGGGCTCCTTTAGCGCTTAGCTTCAGTTAGCCTCCAACACTACCAGATTTGTGACCAGAGTGATCTGCGCATGCGTGACTTGTTCTGCTAAGAGGGGTACGGCAGCCGCACCAAGACAAACATCCGCAGATCACAATTTCATGTTCTACTGTTTACTTTTAATAAATGTATTAACAACTATATTTTTATTTCAACTCTTGAAAACAAACTAGAAAACATAACTTGCACTGATATAGAATTGGCATTTTGAACATATATTCAGTATAAATTAAGCAAAACCGTGGTGCAATTAGCACCAATCTGTAAAAGCTTATTTTTTCTTGAGCAGAATCACATTAAACAAGTTTATATTATTAAAATGTTTATAGTTGTGTTCGTCCAAGAGCGCATTTTATGCCTGACGCAGATCGGGTAGTATCATTTTAGCGGCAGAAGCTAGCACACGAAACATTAGAAACAGACGGGGCAAATGAGTGAGCGTGAATACGTTTCCAAAAGACTGCTGTCACAAAGAAAAGGCGTATTACCTTTACCTATAAGTTATCCAAAGAGAGTCGTGTCATAAATCCTAGGTCGAGTTAATATTTTTCATCTCTGTAATCCTCCAGTTTCTATGATTTGGTCGTTGTCTCTTTAAGCCTCCGCTGCCGCTGGTGGCACGGTGCAGCGTCACTGCGCGTCACTGCGCTAAGCAGCAAGTTTACGCTGTAAAACGCACGTAACCACTTTAGTGAATACTGTTAGACGTACAACTGAAAATGCTTTATTATGTTTTAGGAAAATATTTTGTTTCCATTTATAAAAAATACTATTAACTTAATTACAAACTATGTGTACTTTATAAGAAGATACTGTGTCTTTAACTATGTCTTTAATTTTGTTCTAATTTATTCAATTTTAGCTCCTAAAAATGTGAAATGTTAAAAGAAACCTGTAGCCTAAAATAACATAAAATAGTCCCTAAATTAAATTTTTGCTTAAATTAGCTTCAGCATTGAGAAAGGCACTGTAAAAACCCAACAAATGCTCAATCTACTGTCTGTCAGTCCTAACCTCCTACAGCAGCTTTACTCCTTCATATATTTCCAAAGAAAATCTAAGCAGGAATTTAAATCTGATTTTCCTTTGGGCAGAGCTTGTTCCCGTTCATAATTAGGGTAAATCAGACACCAGAAGCCAAAACTACAGTTTCAGCTTCACAAAGACTCCAGACAATTGCACTCCAAAGGTTCATGGACAGCTTCAGTTTGAATTGGATCATATTTTAGTCCGGCATTTAGAATATCATTGTCATTACTATCTGTGTTGCTAATAGTTCTCCCAAAAGGATCCAAAAAATAAATAGTTGCATTTGTAGCCTTTATAAAATGGACATGGACTCATGTTGTTCCTGTGCTTTGTTTTATGCTGTCCATTCTGTGTATTGAAGTGTCATATACTTAACTTAACTTAGCTTTAGCTTGATTTAACATAAAATATACCCATAATATTACATTTACTGAATAGGCTAATCAAAACACGTGTCATACAAAATGCAGCGCACTAAAGTCAATTTACCGTGTGGAAATGTGCACATATAAGAACAAAAATAAACATAAAATACTGATTTAATAAAAAGTGAGTCATGACAAAACGATAATCCCACAATCGGACTTGTTAAGAACTAATGCACTGTCAAATGTAATCATATTTTGTGTACGGCATAATAAACCATCCAGGATCCACCGACTGTCAGAACAGAGCTGGTAATTACAGGTAGATCACTGGCAAAGTGTCATAGTGGTGTTTCTAAGCATACCGAGTTCACAAAGTACTGGACACATTCATTCATTCATTCATTCATTCAAAGTCAGTTGCCCCTCTGCGCCCTCAAACGGAGTCCATCCTGTGACACGTGTTTGCGGTTACAGCCCCAGGTGAGGGTAGGCCTTCGCTGAGGGAGTGTGAATGGAAAAGCTACAGTTTTTAGCGACGGATGACAGAGAAGCCCCCAAGGCGGACCGCTGCTGATGCACAAAGGGCCAGAACATGGGGGGCAGGGCCCGCTCTGCGCCCAGCATTCCTCCGACAACAGGCTGCTGCTGCTGCTGGGGAGGCGAGTGTCCGAAACTGGCAAACTGTGGAGGGAAGTGCAGGCCCAGCTGGTGGATTTCAGAGTCCAGAGAAGGCAGAAGTTTGTGTTGTTTGTGCGTAGTTGAGGCGCGAGGAGGGGACGGGGGTCTGCCGTGGTCACTGGAGGCGGCGGCGGGGGGCTCCTTATCCTCCTCAGGTGACGTTTTGGTGGGCTGTTGAGGCGCGTCGTCCAAACTGAGATCGTTGGGGAGCGGAAACGACTTCTGGCCCTTACGGAACTTGGCTCTTCTGTTTTTAAACCATACCTTTAAAAAAAATTAAAATAGAGCTAATATTAGACAAAGAACTGCTGACAGTTTATTTTATTTATTTTTTAAGTTTTATTGACTGGATTTGATGGTTTTGCTCTGATTTGATTTGGCTGATTTATTGGTTTTAGGTTAGGTAAAGTCAAATCAAACAGATCATTTATTCCTTTTATGATTATTGTTGTTGTCAAAGTGAGACCACCAAGTTCCATCTATAAAGTCCTTTGCAAACAGCACGCGCGTCTCTTGGTGTTCACTTTAGCAAATAACAACCATTGTCCAAGTTATAAATATAAATAAGTGTATCAAGCCTATGTTGGTTTTCCATGTCCAAACGTATCCGTCTATTGTTTCCATTGCAGGAGTCTTACGAGCGGAGAAAGTACGTTTTAAGACTGAAATGAAGTAAAATGGCGTAAATTCAGTGCATTTGATGAAAACACTCTTTTGTCCATGAATGGAAAAGGAGGCCAATAACTGATCATGTATTTTAAAAAGGTTATGAAATGTAAATAAGAGCTCCACCAGGATCCTCAAACAGCTTCACTTCAGCTTCATCTGGGTCAAACTTAGTAAAAGTCTTTTCACCATGTGACCTTTGCATTCTAAGTACCTGGATGCGCGCCTCGGGCAGGCTGATGCAGAGGGCCAGCTTCTCTCTCATGCTCACGTCCGGATACTGCGTCTGCTGGAAGGCCCTCTCCAGAGCCTGCAGCTGCGACACGGAGAAGGCGGTCCGACTGCGCCGCTGCTTCTGCGGGCTCCCGTAACGCGCCTCCAGGAGCAGCTCTGAGGAAACACATGGACATGGGCCTCAGCGTCCTGTTCCATGTGACATTTTGAGGACTTTTTCACATTCAAAAGATAAAATGTTACGTTTTAAATTGTCAATCTTTGAGGCAACATTCTTAATTTCACATTATTCTGAAACTGATGCATTGAGTCATTTGTTATGAGTTGTTTTGAAGGTTCCAGGGCAGTGTTGATCGCACATTGTTGGACTGGGTTGGGGTCAGGACCGGGTCTACAGGAGTGTAACCTTATTTAATGTTTGCACCCTGATGTGAGTCACCTTAAATAACGGTAGAACATGTTTCACCTGGACACTAACTTCAAAACTCACAAATTCAAAATATTCAAAACATTCAAAAATGTTAAAATGTTAAAATTAAAATTAAAAGGTGATTCAAAGTGGAAGCCGGTTTGATTTCTACATTTCTACGTTTCAGTGCATTTTCAATCTAAAGGGCCCGACATGGGATTGGTCTTAGGTAGCAAAGGTTTAGGGCAGGACTACTTTACTTTTTAGCTCCTCAGACCAGTACAATCAGATTTAAAACGTCTTGATTTAAAAAACAAAACAAAAAACAGTGTAAGGATGACTTCCTTTAAAACATTATCAACAATAAACATCTTAATTACTCAACTACATTTGGGTTTTGCTTCTTGACAAAACTGACCCAAATCAAGCGTCTCTTTCTGAAGTAAAACATCTAAAGTCACAGTAAATAATGTTGTTTTTTTTTATCATTTTACTGCAAATTAAATAAAAGAAAACACGCATTTCTTTCCCGTTCAGTGCCCGCTGAGGCCCGCGTGAGTCGTGACTTTACCTGCCAGCCTCTCCGCCACCGACAGCGTGTGCGCCGCGGGCCTCTGCGCCGCGGAGTAAACGTGGTGCTGCTGCGCCACCTGCTGGTGAAGGTCAAACAACATGGCGTTGACCGTGTGCAGGGGCAGAGCCGCAGCGCTGGAGCCGCTGCAGAAACCCAGCGAGTTCATGGTGACCTGGGGGGGGGGGAAACGGGGTCCAAGTGAGTCTTTTTGTGGTGGTCACGGGGAATGCAATTAAAGTCAGCTAGTGTGCCAAGAGTGAAAGGCCAACATCCTCCTCATGCACCAAGTAGAGCTACTGCACGGGATTTACAGCATGAACAGGATCATGACAGTAGTTTAAATGTTGTATATTGCCAATTGTACCTTAAACAAGACTAAGACTGTTGCTCCATCGGACCATCTGTAAATGTCTGTGTAAATATCTGTGTGCATACCCAGACCAAGTTTATTTTTTACCTTATTTTATCAGTAAATTCTTAAATGATGCATGCTATATTTGACTCTATAGATGTTGCTATTATTATCATTATTATTTGATTATTTATTGTTTAATGTTGCACCGTAACGCCGAGAAAAGTTCCTATGTTTGGGAACGGTGTTCAATGGCAAAGGCAATAAACCTTTTGTGATTCTGATTCTGATTCTGATTCTGATTCTGATTCTGATTCTGATTCTGATTCTGATTCCGACAGCTACAGTGTGTGTGTGAAAGGCCAACATCCTCCACTACTACTGCACGGGAGTCAGATTCACAGCATGAACAGGATCATGACAGTAGTTTAAATGTTGCCTCACACTTGTATTTCCTGTTTCTTTAGGCATTATAAATCGGATCAATAGTATATTGCCAATTACAACCAATCTTTTCTCATTGTAATTATGTTTATCTCCAAAACTATGACAAGTAAGTCAGAAAGCAGTTATATTTAGTTGTTAATTTGCTTGGTGATGTTCTGAATTTGTGTGTTGACCTTCTATGACCTCACATCCTCCCATTGTTCATAAGGTAATGTGTTTTTTACAGAGAAAAAGCAGGATAAATGCTGTTTTGTGTCTTCAAAAAGTTCCTTGGCTCCAAAGCCTCTCTAAATTCCTCAGTGACAGCCGTGGTAAGCCCCCGAGTTGCCATGACCGCTTCTTTACAGCGACTTTGGGCTTCTTTTTTTGTAAAGTCGCTTGCACATTTTGACAGTTGCAGTTTGGGTTGTTTTGGGCTCGTTTCTGAGCGGCGCTTTCATAATATATTGTTATAAAAGAGGTGATTTTTAGCTTTTTTTAACAATAATAGACCCAGTCCTGGCTGAAATACATGCTGTTAACAGTTTAACTAGATTGTAAAGATCAGATCAGATCAGAAAGAGTTTATTGCCATTGTCAATGAACAAAATTCAAAAACGTAGGAACTTGTCTCGGCCTTAAGGTGCAACATAAAACACTGAGTAATAATAAAACAACATAAGGCCATTATTATTGTTAAATATGCTATGAAAATACAATCATCTCATCAGCACTTATTCAGTGGTGACACACAACATTCAACTAGTTGTTTATTTCATTTACGTGTTTTGGGGTTGTTTTTTTCAAAGGCTTAGTCACTTGTTGCTCTCTAAACATCTGGCAACCCTGATAAGTCCTCTCAACTCTGCCCCTTTAACTTAGTGAACAAACAAGAAGATTATGGCAAGAGTGATAACTGTCACTGTGTACTGTGTACTGTGTACTGTGTACTGTGTACTGTGTACTCACTTACTCTCCAAAAAAAAGCCTAGTTTAATCTATTTTCAATATTCAAATGACAGTTGTTTTTTATATATATTTATTGCCAATTTGCTTACCACTTTTAAATAACTAAACCTTAATTATTCTCAATAAAACCTGAAGAAAGACTCACAATGAACAAATACTTTATTGAGAAGGGTCACGGTTAGTTACTTCTTAATTAAGGGTTAATTATGGGTAGTGTATTCAGTTCACTAAGCTAAACTTGAATCATTCTTAATAAACTATTTGTTCATCATGAATTCAGTCTTTGCTCATGCTTTATGACAAAAGTGCAGTTATTGCAAAGTGTTTCCAGAAGTTGGCTGTGATTGTAAAGTGTCAGTATTTGTAGCTGCAAATAGATCAAATAGTACTTCGTAAAGCCGGCTCAAAAAAGATAAAACTCTTGACTTTTGTAACTACATACACATTAAAGTACCTGTTTACCTGCTGTGCTGGTAGTTGCAGAAGCAGATGCAGTTGTAGTACCGGTAGTATCAGCAGTAGTAGTATCAGCAGAAGTAGATGCAGCAGTGGTAGTAAAGCAGTTGTAGTAGTATCAGTGGTGGATGCAGTAGTTTTAGTAGTAAAAGCAGTTGTAGTATCAGCAGTAGCCGCAGTAGTTGTAGTAGTATCTGTAGTAGTAGTAGTAGTAGTACGACCAGTTGCAGTATCAGCAGTAGATGCAGTAGTAGTAGTACCAGTTGCAGTAGTCTCAGCAGTATCTGCAGTATCTGCAGTAGTAGTAGTAGCAGCAGTAGTAGTAGTAGTAGTAGTAGTAGTAGTAGTAGTAGTAGCAGTTGCAGTAGTCTCAGCAGTAGCTGCAGTAGTAGTAGTAGTCTCAGCAGTATCTGCAGTATCTGCAGTATCTGCAGCAGTAGTAGTAGTAGTAGTCTCAGCAGTATCTGCAGTATCTGCAGTAGTAGTAGTAGTCTCAGCAGTATCGGCAGTATCTGCAGTAGTAGTAGTAGTCTCAGCAGTATCTGCAGTAGCTGCAGTAGTAGTAGTAGTAGTAGTAGCAGTAAAGCTCCAGTGATCTCCTGCTCGTCCTTAAGCTGCAGTAGTAGTAGTAGTCTCAGCAGTAGCAGTATAGCTGCAGTAGCTGCAGTAGCTGCAGTAGTAGTAGTAGTAGTAGTAGTAGCAGTAAAGCTCCAGTGATCTCCTGCTCGTCCTTAAGCTGCAGTAGTAGTAGTAGTCTCAGCAGTATCTGGCAGTAGCTGCAGTAGTAGTAGTAGTAGTAGTAGCAGTAAAGCTCCAGTGATCTCCTGCTCGTCCTTAAGCCTTATCCCAGTGAACCCGAGCTCTTTGTGGCGGCTCTAATATTCTCACCCAACTCTTTAAGTAGCATTTGCCCAGACTCCCCGTCCCATTAGCCAATAGAAAGAAAGGTATTAGCCGGGATTAGGTGGGATGAGGGAAGAGAAGGGGGGGGGGGGGGGATGCTGGCGGCGGCTCAAGTTTTTTTCTTCAAACTATTGAACTTGAGAGATTTACGCCAGAGATCCCCCCACAAGGCGCCGTTTCATTCGTCCCTGTTAAAACAATTAGGACAATGTGGCGGCCTAATCTCCCAGGCAGGACGGATTCAAATAGCAGCCAGGGGATTGTCCCGCCGTCTCCCACAGAACCCGGGGGGACTTCACAGAGCGCCTCTATTTGATAACAGCGGACATATTTGACCCCTAAACGTCCATTGTATGACGTTAATGTGCGTGTTCGGCTTTTAACGAGCAAATTCTGTGTCTGTAGTGACACCAAGGAAGAGCTTTGAAACGTGAAATATTGTAGGAAAACGTAACTGTGCAGGCCAAACGCATGGAAATGAACAATTGCGTTGCCGTAATTGAGTGGATTTTTTGGGTAATTGTACTTTTGTGTATAATTCTAGACATGTAATTGTAATTAAGCACTCTGGAAATGAGTGGATTGTGGTTTCAAACAACTTTAGTCAGCGTTCATTAGTTAAATTGATCAGGTTTTCCTCAGACTGATCTAAATGCTACTAGAAAAAAAGCCACTAACAAGTACATTCATGTGTGGAATTCAGCTGTTTTATTTGGAACATAAAGTACAATGAATTTAAAAATAACACTTTCGATCTTTTTCGACAGGTTTTTATGATTTTCTAATTTTGACTTTATTTGGTGTATTTATACCTGTTGTGCATATAAATGATAGTTTCACGCAAATTGAGCAGATATTTGTGGGGAAAACGTTGAAAAATCTGTAGAAAATGACAGGAAGTGACATCACACTAGGAACACTCATTCGCTCTCATATATTTTTATTTGTCAGATAAAAAAAAAAGAAGTTCTTTTACCCCAGTGGTTGCTGGGTAATTTCCTAGTGTGATGTCATCAATCACAAACAGGAAGTGAATTCATAAATCAAAAAAATTTGCTATTCTGTGGTAACATTTTTAGCATTTTTAGCTCAATTCTAAATATTTTTTATCTTAACTGCGTTTTAGTTCAATGGGTCGTCCGACCTGTAGGGGGCGCTTTAACATTTTCTCTTTCGTTTCTGTATTTGTACCTTCAGTGTGCCCATTTTTTATTTTCTTTTTAAACTTCAACATCTTGTACCTGTTGCTCATTTGGAGATCGTTGACCTGTCGCTGTTTTGTCCTCGACAGTTTTATGTTCATGTTTTAAATGAAATGATCTCCAAATCTCAATGGGACTTTCCTGGTTGAATAAAGGTAAAAACTGAGACACACACACTGAGATTGTGAAGCGTGATATTTTCCTCAGAGCAGCATCGGTAACAACAGCAGTCATGTGTAATCTCTCCAGCAAAACAAAACGGAACTGTATTTAAAACACAATACCACATGACCAGAGAACACGACACAACACACAAATAACATGAACAACACACCACACACTGAAAATCAAATACCGGTCCGTTGAATTTGTCCAAAGTCCGTTGAATTTGTCCAGTCCGTTGAATTTGTCCAAAGTCGGTTGATAAATTTGTCCAAAGTCTGTTGAATTTGTCCAAAGTCTGTTGAATTTGTCCAAAGTCGGTTGATAAATTTGTCCAAAGTCTGTTCAATTTGTCCAAAGTCCGTTGAATTTGTCCAAAGTCCGTTGAATTTGTCCAAAATCTGTTAAATTTGTCCAAAGTCCATTGAATTTGTCCAAAGTCTATTAAATTTGTCCAAAGTCCGTTAAAGTCCGTTAAATTTGTCAAAAAGTCCAAAGTGCGTGAAATTTGTCCATTGAATTTGTCCAAAGTCCGTTGAATTTGTCCAAATCTGTTAAATTTGTCCAAAGTCCATTGAATTTGTCCAAAGTCTGTTAAATTTGTCCAAAGTCCGTTAAAGTCCGTTAAATTTGTCCAAAGTCCAAAGTACGTGAAATTTGTCCATTGAATTTGTCCAAAGTCCGTTGACTTTGTCCAAAGTCCAAAGTGCTTTAAATTTGTCCAAAAGTCCGTTGAATTTGTCCAAAGTCCGTTGAATTTGTCCGAAGTCCGTTGAATTTGTCCGAAGTCCCTTGAATTTGTCCGAAGTCCATTGACTTTGTCCAAAGACCGTTGACTTTGTCCAAAGTGCGTTAAATTTGTCCAAAGTCCATTGATGAATTTGTCCAAAGACCCTTGACTTTGTCCAAAGTGCGTTAAATTTGTCAGAAGTCCGTTGAATTTGTCCAAAGTCAATTGAATTTGTCCAAAGTCAGTTGAATTTGTCCAAAGTCCATTGATGAATTTGTCCAGTCCATTACATTTGTCCAAAGTCCTTTAAATTTGTCCAAAGTCCATTGATGAATTTGTCCAAAGTCCGTTGAATTTGTCCAAAGTCCATTGATGAATTTGTCCAAAGTCTGTTCAATTTGTCCAAAGTGGGTTAAATTTGTCTTGTTCCAAATTGAGTCAGAACGTGATCCTTTCCATTTTCCGTATGTCCACTACAATGTCCGTCCAGTCCTCGACCCTAGACGGAGTTGGTGTTGGAGTATTTTCCTGAAGTATGTTCCAAATATAACCATCAATTATGTCCATGGCAGGAGTTTTAAGGCCCAGATACATAATTCTGTCTCTTTGTTGATTTCGGTGCAATATTTCTGAGCGACAGGACAGTCCCCGAACACGTGATAGTGGTTTGCCTCCTGGTGCCACAGTTTCTCCAACAGTTGGCAGTTCCTTGTGATGTAATGAGCACTTTGACACAGTGTTATGAAAGAACGTGACACATTTTTCCAACAAAACTCCCTCCAGACATGTGATTTTGAGGTCCTCCACTGAGATGTACACACACTTTCCCACTCTTCATCTGTCAAAACAAGATTATCTTCTCTTTCCTATTTGTTTTTTATACATTTAGTAGAGTAGTGGTCCAGATTATATAGTTTAGATATTATTCCTCTTGAAAGTTCTGATTTATAAGACTTGATCAGCGCAAATGTTTTTAGAAGTGGACATGTTTCGCCACTCATCCAAGTAGCATCTTCACATCCGAGCAGTAGTAGTATTTGTTGTCTCCGTCCAACGTTGTACTTTAGGCTTCCACAGGTGGATTCCTTCACCGGAGCGAATGGCCAAAACGAGTGCCTCGACATCCGGGGGGACGAACGCGCTCCGGAACCCTTGAACTCGCGGTGCCACTTCCTCGCTGCTCATTTTCTCCGATCGTATGTGCTTATGTGAAAATGTTTGTTCTCCCTTTACCCTCGTCCTCCTCCTTTTGCAGTCCCGGCCTGTCAAGCTTTATTAGCGTCCCATAGAAATAAGTCATTTAAAAGAGCTCCGTCGGCCCACTCACTGCTGCAGGATTAGGTCCCTCGGGCCTTTGTCTCCGCGGCCCGCTGGATTAGAGGAGATTTAGTGCAAGGAGAGAAAAAAGTACTTATTTCATGGCACTTTCATGATGAAACCTGGCCAAAGCTGTGTTGGCTGGGGGGATTAGAGGCACACAAAGACTGCAGTTGTGTGTGACCCTCCCCATCTCAGAGGCGCTCCGATGCCCCCCGTCCCGGATCGTTTAGCCCGCCGCGGGACAGGGCAGGGCTCGCACCGCGCACCTCTGACTCATCGTTACGACCACGGCTAAAGCTGAAGTGGACAGAGATGTGAGAGGTGTGCGAGGTGTGTGCGAGGTGTGAGAGGTGTGAGAGAGGTGTGAGAGAGGTGAGAGAGGTGAGAGGTGTGAGAGGTGTGTGCGAGGTGTGTGCGAGGTGTGAGGGGTGTGAGAGAGGTGTGAGAGAGGTGAGAGGTGTGAGAGGTGTGAGAGGTGTGAGAGAGGTGTGAGAGGTGTGTGCGAGGTGTGTGCGAGGTGTGAGAGAGGTGTGAAAGAGGTGTGAAGAGAGGTGTGGAGAGAGGTTGAGAGGGTGTGAGAGGTGTGAGAGGGTGAGAGGTGTGAGAGAGGTGTGAGAGGTGTGGTGCGAGGGTGTGTCGAGGTGTGTGCGAGGTGTGAGAGGAGGTGTGAGAGAAGGTGTGAAGAGGTGTTGAGAGGGTGAGAGTGTGATGAGAGGGTGTGTGCGAGGTTGTGGCGAGGTGTGTGCGAGGTGTGGAGAGAGGTGTGAGAGAGGTGTGAGAGGTGTGAGAGGGGTGAGAGGTGTGACAGGTGTGAGAGGTGTGTGCGAGGTGTGTGCAAGGTGTGAGAGGTGTGAGAGGGGTGAGAGGTGTGAGAGAGGTGTGAGAGGTGTGTGCGAGGTGTGTGCGAGGTGTGGAAGAGGTGTGAGAGAGGTGTGAGAGGTGTGAGAGGTGTGGGGTGAGAGGGGTGAGAGGTGTGAGAGGTGTGAGAGAGGTGTGAGAGGGTGGAGAGGCGTGAGAGGTGGTGAGAGGGGTGAGAGGGGTGAGAGGTGTGAGAGGGGTGAGAGGTGTGACAGGTGTGAGAGGTGTGTGCGAGGTGTGTGTGCAAGGTGTGAGAGGTGTGAGAGGGGTGGAGAGTGTGAGAGAGGTGTGAGAGGTGTGTCGCGAGGTGTGTCGAGGTGTGAGAGGTGTGAAGGGTGTGAGAGAGGTGTGAGAGGTTGTGGGGAAGGGGTGAGGTGTGAGAGGTGGGAGAGAGGTGTGAGAGGTGAGTGGAGAGGTGTGAGAGGGGTGAGAGGGGTGAGAGGTGTGAGAGGTGGAGAGGTGTGAAGAGGGTGAGAGGGGTGAGAGGTGTGAGAGGTGTGAGAGGGGAGAGGTGTGGAGAGGGTGAGAGGTGTGGAGAGCTGTGAGAGCGGTGAGAGGTTGGAGAGGGTGAGAGGGTGAGAGGGGTGTGCAAGGTGTGAGAGGGGTGCAAGGTGTGGAGAAGTGTGAGAGGGGTGAGAGGTGTGAGAGGTGTGAGAGGGGTGAGAGGCGTGAGAGTCGTGAGAGGTGTGAGCGGTGTGAAGGGGTGAGAGGGTGGCAAGGTTGAGAGGGTGCAAGGTGTGAGAAGTGTGAGAGGTGTGAGATGGTGTGAGAGGTGTGAGAGGTGTGAGAGAGGTGTGACAGGTGTGAGAGGTGTGAGAGGGGTGAGAGGTGTGAACAGGTGTGAGAGGTGTGAGAGGTGTGGAGAGGGGGTGAGAGGGTGGAGAGGGGTGAGAGGGTGGTGAGAGGTGTGAGAGGGTGGAGGTGTGTGAGAGGTGTGAGAGGTGAGAGAGGTGTGAGAGATGTGAGAGATGGTGGAGAGAGAGGTGTGTGAGAGGTGTGAGAGGTGTGAAGAGGTGTGAGAGCGTGTGAAGGTGTGAGAGGGGTAGAGGTGTGAGAGGTTGTGCAGAGAGGTGTGGAGAGAGGTGTGAGGGTGTGAGTGGGTGAGGAGGTGAGAGGTGTGGAAGGTGTGAGAGGGTGAGATGGTGTGGAAGAGTTGTGAGAGGTGTGAGAGGTGTGAGAGGTGTGACAGGTGTGAGAGGTGTGACAGGTGTGACAGGTGTGAGAGGGGTGAGAGTGACGTGAGTGGGGGGAGAGTGGGATAATTTCAGAGGGGGAGACAACAGGCTTCAGTTCCTGTGGTGAGTATTGATCATAGATTTACATCAATCAAGGTGAAAAAAAAGTTTCACCTTGAGTTCTTAAAATTAATATCCCTGTCATCGATGCACACAAATCTGTCCATAATTTAGGGACAATTTACAAGCAAAGAACACATTTTTCTGACAGTTTTATAGTGTTGTTTTTTTTAATGGTCAAATAATAACTTTTGTGTAAATAAAACAAGATTTGGCCTTTGTTTACAACAGGAGTGTCCAAACTTTTTTCACCGGGGCCCGCATTTTGAAACTTATACGGAGCAGTGGGCCGCAGACAACCCGACAATGAGGTGTATCGTTCGAAATGGTGCTTTTGACATAGTTTCGATGGACCTCCTTCGATGGACACCTTTAAGACTTGGAACATTAATATTACGTTGCTATAACATCAAAATGCTTACTTTTTTTTTTAATTTGACAGTAAAAAGTACTGCTTTTTGTTGTTTGGGCCAGTTTAGCCAACAAAAAAATGGTCTGCCACAGTTTGGACACCCCCGGTTTACCATACGGTTGCTCGGGGTAACAGTTATTTCCTCTGCGTATGTCCGAGTAAAAGGATAAACTTCACCAGAATTGTGAAATGAAGGAAAACATTTGTTAAGTTTTTTAAGTAAACTCTTAAATAATAATAATTGTGTATAAATATAAAACAAAAAAAGAACTAAAACAGTGAAGTATATTTTATGGAATTAACACAAAAAAACACAAATTTAAAAAGACAAAAAAAGTGTTTAGATGCAGCAATGTTCTTTAGTCAATAAGTCACTAGTTTGGTCACATGGTAACCAGCCCTGCATGAAGTCCCGCACGTTCATGTTATAAAAAACAAAGAGCATTAAAGGACCTGTGGCGTCGCGTCATGTGATGGCGTCATGTGGCGGCGTCATGTGATGGCGTCATGTGATGGCGTCATGTGATGGCGTCATGTGATGGCGTCATGTGATGGCGGCGTCATGTGATGGCGTCATGTGACGGCGTCATGTGATGGCGTCATGTGGTCATGCGTCATGTGGTGGCGTCATGTGATGGCGTCATGTGATGGCGTAGTGGCGCGATATCGACCCCTGCTCTTTATGTGGCAGCAACACAGGGTCTACATCGCGTTTGTGAGACCACTTTCTGTTCTTTTTATTCCGTTTCTTAATGTGCTGTGCGCAGGGACAAAAATATTCACGTTTTCCACGCGTCATGCTCATTTTCTTTACCTGTAATCGCTCACCCGCCTTTATCTTTAGGTGATCAACATGTTTTTTCTGTTCCTTTTCCTTCTCATCCTTCAATATTACACGTTTGATCTTAATTTGCCGCACATTTCAGACTTTAAATCGCTTATGAGAGGATGAATGGTTTGAGCATTTGCACTTCTCGAAGCAGCGACTTCTCTCAAATGGTGCGCTCTTGCCCGTGGCTGGTCTGGTGTGGACGCTGCCGGACCCTAAGCCCCCCGGCTGGGCCTTAAAGCTCTTAACTGGACTGATCCTGCTCCGAGGATCCACTTACACATGCGTGGATTAAGTCGGAACAAGACAAAGGCCGGCAGCTCACGTCTCCGCTGCCTCTCGCGCGGCGCCGAGGCGAGTCAAGGAGCTAAAGCGCCCTCGCCAAAGCGCCCTCGCCAAAGCGCCCTCGCCAAAACGCTAAATCAAAAAGAAGAAGAAGGACGTGGATGCTGTCGAAACGTCCCGGCGTCGTGATGAGTCCGTGGCGATTCTCTGCAGACAATAAGAGACTCTAGATGTGTGTTTTCTGTGTTCTTCCTGTGTTCTGCAAAGGTTTCCTCTCAAAACTAAAACCGTTTCTGTTTCTCATCCACGCCGGTACTAAACCCGGAACTGAAACGTGGACTTGGCCAGGACTTAACGAGGATTAGAACGGGACTAAGCTAGGTCTAGATAAGGACTCAACTGGACTCAAACCAGGGCCCGAATGAAGACATTGTTTAGTCGACTAAAAGGGAAGTGGTGTGAAACTGGCAGAACTTTATCCGACCAAAGGAAAAACAAAGACGACACACAAAGTACACACAAAGAACATTTTATTCACAAAAGTACTCGGAAAAAGTGAATACAAATGTGAAAAAGGAGCATTTGAACTCATGATTGGCACGACTCAGGCATCATCGACCGATTAATCGGCTAAACGGTTATAAGCAAACAGCCCAAGACCAGATAAGGACAAGAGTGAGGACTAGGACTGGACCAAACGAAGTCTTCGTCAGGACCAAACCGGGCTCAAACCAGGACCAAACCGGGCTCAAACCAGGACCAAACCGGGCTCAAACAGGACCAAACCGGGCTCAAACCAGGACCAAACCGGATGCAGATACTCAGGCCTGTTTATGATTAATATCTGTGTAATTATTGACTCGATCCGCATGAAACAAAAAGGGTATAAAGTCCAGTGTCCTCTCTGTCAACACAAATGGAAGGAGTTAAAACAAAAACAAAATCTAAATAAGTAAAATCCGTGGAGGCAAAAACGTTGTGGAAATGTCAGAATATCGTGCATCGACAATTTAAAAAGCTTTGTCCAGACTTGTCCTGGTTTGGTCCTGGTTTGAGCCCAGTTTAGTATTGACGTAGACTTGGATCGGTCCTGTTCTAGTCCTGGGCCAGTCCAGGTTGAGGCTGAGTTCACACTTTGCACATTCACCACATTAAAACTGGGACTAAACTGGGACTAAACCAGGACTAAACCAGGACTAAACGTGACAGTATCTCTGCGTTCACAGTTGGCGTTATTTGGTCTTAAATTGAGTCCAGTTTAGTCCTGTTGTAGTCTTGGTTTGGTCCTGTTCTAGTCCTTGTTGTAGTCCAGGACAGGTCCGGTTTAGTTTCTGGTTTAGTCATGGTTTAGTTCAATGGGGTGAAAAACTGGACTAGATCAGGGCTAAACAAGGACTAGAAACAGGACCAAACCAAGACTACAACAGGACTAAACTGGCCTCAATTTAAGACCAAATAACGCCAACTATGAACGCAGAGATACTGTCACGTTTAGTCCTGGTTTAGTCCTGGTTTAGTCCTGGTTTAGTCCTGGTTTAGTCCTGGTTTAGTCCTGGTTTAGTGCACTCAATTTAAGACCAAATAACAATAAGTGCCATGAGTCAGTTAATGGATAAATGTGATTCTCAGGTCACATTATAATCGCGAGAACTCAAAATTACTAATAGTGTAAATTGTATGCAGCAAAAGTCATTTCAGGTCAATCCAGAAAAGTCAAACTACATGTAAAGTACTTTATTCTTCTCACAATAAGCACTTAAATTAGACGCACATTTCACTTTAAAGTAGTGAACACACTTATATTTCAGATTTTACCACACATTTTGCCCGTTTGTCCCCAGTTTGACCATTTTATTGTTAAGCTTATAATTGTACTTCCTGGTTGGACATGAGCAGCAAATATGACATAGGCAGAGGTAATTCCACCACTGTTACCTAGCAACCTGTTTACCGACTGTAAACAAGAGCCAAAATCCACATAAATGACACAACAGTTATGATTTGACACACAATAACACGATAAAACACCTTTTTGCTGAACGATGATTTAAATGTCAGAAAAGTGTCTCCGTTAAGTGTGAATTTAAAAACAAAGATGGCCTCCTTAACTCCTCTTTCAAACCATCTTTTCTCCTGCTCAGAATCTCCACCTCACTGTCTTCAATAGAGTGGTTTGTGGCTTTGAGATGAAGATGCACTGCGCTCTGGGGTCCTGAACTCGAGCCTGTCTTCGTGTGCTGATAAAAGCCTCTAGTGCTGTTTAGTCTCCTCTATGTAAACAGAACCAAGAAGAAAGGGGTCTCTATCCCTTATGTCTCGGGACTGTCGGAAAAACTGCAACGAATTTTTAGACAACACGAAGTCCCTGTTTATTTCAAACCAGGCAACACGTTAAGACAAAAACTGCTCTCACCCTAAGGACAAGATGTCTACACAAAAACAGAGCAATGTTCTATTCTATCCAATGCAGTGAAGAAAGTTGTAAAGAGCGCCACATAGGGGAGACTAAACAGCCACTGCACAAGAGGCTTTATCAGCACAGAAGACACGCGAGTTCAGGACCCCAGAGCGCTGTGCATCTTCATCTCAAAGCCACAAACCACTCTATTGAAGACAGTGAGGTGGAGATTCTGAGCAGGAGAAAAGATGGTTTGAAAGAGGAGTTAAGGAGGCCAATCTTTGTTAAAAAGAGAATCCTTCCTTAAATCGTAATGGAGGTTTAAGATTCAACATCCCAGTTGTTTATAATGGTCTGCTGAAACCATGGAGACGCCCGGGGCATTCGAATGCTAATCAGGTACGCAGAGAGGAGGGAACCAAAGTCACAATAGGATGTAGCTGGCCCATCCCAGTTAAGTTTCAATGGGCCATTATCAGGGGTCCCGCCCTGTGGGCAGGGCTTTCACAGAGGATATAAACCTGAGATTCTCAGACTTGTTCACAGATTGAGAATGACTCTTTGAGAGTCGAAACGTTTTGTTTGTCCAGATGAAACAACTGAATCTTTTTCTACAATGGAACACTCCTCCTGGACGAATGAGGGATTACACCGACAAACAAAGTCATAATTACAAAACAGAACTTTCAGATGGACTTTAAATTTGAGCTCTTGACATCCCTGAGTTCCGGCTTTAGTCCCAGATTAGATCCAATCTCGCCGTGTCTTTTCCAGTCCCATATTTTGCCTTGACAACTGCAAGTCTGAGATTCTTGGTTTTGTTGTCCGTGTGTCGTGTTTGCACCAGGGTCAAAGCCAGTGTCGGCGGTCCCGGGACAGAGAGGGAGAGAGAGAGGGGGGGGGGGGGCTTAAGACGCGCCGCTGACCCCACCTGAGCGCGCTCTCCTGCTCCGCTCAGGTCAGAGGTCAGCCGGCCTCATCGATTAGCTCCACCGCCCGCTCCGAGCTCGCACCTCCAGCTCAAAGCCCCCTAATCTGCGCTGCGTGTCCCCCCCCCCAACCCTCCCCAATCGATCCGGGAGGAGTGCAGCGGGGGTCCGGGAGCGGCTGCGTTAAAGATAAGTGACAACTACAAAGCTCTGGTCCTGACAGCTTCGTGTCAATACACATTTCCACTATTGATAAGTTATTAAGAAACGCTTAACATCGGGGGCTTTCCCTCGCGGAGCATCTGCTAACAAAAGCCCCCCGGTAATCATAGCTACATTAAGTCAGCGGTTTGCCCACACTGCGAACGCTCGCTGGTAATGACACTAAAAGTACTGCGCCTCTTCAGAAAATGTAGATGTATCAGGAAAAGTGTTGTTTTTGTATTTGTGTTGCGCTCTTCACAGACACATCTTCATCACAGCTTCACAATGTCATAGTCAGAGTCGAATGACCTCCTCACATGAACTTTATGTTGTTGCCTAATATTAGTCAAATACATTTTAGGCTTTGTTCTGATATTATAATCCAGTGAAAGGAAAATGAGCTCCAACTATTCCACTTGAACGTTTCAGAATCAGAACACGTTTTATTGCCATTTTCAGAGAACAAACTTCAACATAATTACATCAACGTAAGACAGTGGATATTAATCATACAAATATAAACTATGATTCAAAAAAATGAGCGTTTGAATGAATTAGACTTAAATACAAAATGCATACAGTACGGACGGAAAAACAGTGCAAAGAGACAGTGTTCGTGTCTAGTTTTGAGACGTTGAAAACACCACAGAAAAAGAAATACAAATGCAAAGAAATTATGTTTAAAAATGACACAAATCATGAAAAAAATGACTCTAAAAATGACTTATTTGACAGAAATGCGACTTAAATATTGGACAATTTATATGAGTTTTTATTTTCTTTCTTAGATGTCTTTTATTTTGCTGTTTTCAATGTCAAAAGTGACACAGAAAACACGATAATATACATTTTCTCACAAGGAAATGAAGAATTTTGTATGTTCTGACTTTCTTGGCCGTCATATGTTGACGGATGAAAAAATGAAATGATGTTATTGTTATTACTTGCTATTAGCGCAGATGAACATGAATAATAAGTGAATAAGTGCATTTATCTTGATTTGAGTAAAAGATTTGCCAATGGAACAAGCATAAAATGTATTGTTTTACTAAAAATGTGGTCATTTCTCACTTTAAATGAGAAAACAATGCGCTCCTTCACTTGAATTAAGCAAAAAAAATGACGTTCGTTCTGTCCTGTCTCTTGCCCTTGACCCCCGGGGGGCACAAGCAGCTGCCCCCCACCGCCCCCGGCTCTGATCCATCTTTAATCTGACGCTCCGGACCAATTAACACTGATCCACACGCTCTCGTAGTATTGACCAGTGTCGGCGCTCG
The DNA here is from genome assembly GCA_015082035.1 of Chaenogobius annularis. Classification (NCBI taxonomy): domain Eukaryota; kingdom Metazoa; phylum Chordata; class Actinopteri; order Gobiiformes; family Gobiidae; genus Chaenogobius; species Chaenogobius annularis. Next base: position 166,820 of record BJKM01000616.1, on the reverse strand, counting down.
GAGCCGCTCGGGACGAAGGACCGCAGTAAAGAAAGGATAACGAGGTAAATCAGAACAAAAAAAATAAAGAGAACAAAAAAGAGGTACAAAAAGACCGATAAGAAATGACATGATCTGGGGCTAAACTGCAAAGTGCAGCTCGGGAGGCCGCTCGGAGGAGAGAGGACCCGCAATAACAGAAAGACCACGGATATTTAACCACAGTCATTCAAGCTCGCTCAGTCCATACAGAGTTACAGCCCCCAGCAACGAGAGGAAGATGAACAGAACACATGAGATCTAGAAGGGCCTAATCCGAATAGTATAAAAGGAACACTGACACACGGAGCGAAAGATTTAGGGAATCCTTCGCCCTGAGCGAGAATCCGAATTAAAGCTTCAGCAGGACTAAACTGGGCTGAAATAACCTAAGGACCAAACCAGACCAAACCAGGCCAACCGAGGGGCAAACCATTGAGGGTCTCAAAACCCAGGAGCAAACGAAAGGACAAGCCAAAACTCATAGACCAAAACCATATAGGCCAAACCGAGGGCCAAAACAAACGTGGCAACCAGGAAACTCAAACCAGGGTCCAACGCGCAGGCTTCCAAACCGGGCAAAACCAGTCAGACCTAGGACCAACAACAAGCGAAAAACAGACAACCAGGCATAAACCTGGGCCAAACCAAGGGCCAAACCAAGACCAAACCAGCGGCCAAACCGAGGTCATAATCCAGGGGCAATAACCAGGTGGCAAAAACCAGTGTGTCAAAACCGTAGCGGCCAAACAGCGACCAAACTAGACTCATCCAAAGGAGCCAACCAGGGGCCAAACTAAGGCCAACACCAAAGACCAAACCAGGGCCAAAACCAATGGCCAAACCAGGGTAACCAGGCGAAAACAGGGGCAAACCAGGACCAACCAGGGCCAAACCAGGACCAAACCAGGGCCACAACCAGGAACCAAACCAGGGACCAAAACAGGACCAACAAGCCAAACAAAGGGCCAAACAGGGCCAACAGACCAAACACAGGGCCAACCAGGACCAAACCATGGCCAGACCAGGGTCAAAGGCCAGGGAAAAACCGACTGAAATATTCAGAATTATATAGTGGTCAAACCAGCACCAAACCAGGAGGCCAAACCAGGCCAAACCAGGGTCAAAACCAACCAATATACCGGACCAGAGACAAAGGACCAATAAACTCAGGGACAATGACTGCCCAAAGCCGGGGCCAAACAGGGACCCAACCAGGGCCAGGACAAGGCCAAAACCTCAATTCAGGCCCAAAAACAGGGCCAAAACCAGGGCTCAAACACTGGCCAACAACAGGAACAAACCAGGGCCAAACCAAGGACCAAACAAAAGGGGCCAAACTAGGCCAAAGACTAGGACCAACCAGGAGTGCCATGATCGGAAGACCAAAACCAGAGACCAACCTAGGGCCAAAACCAGGGCCAAACAGGCCAACCAGGACCAAAACAGGGCCAAACCAGGCCAAACAGGCCAAACCAGGGTCCAAACCAGGGTCACAACCAAGGCCAAAGTACCAGGGCCAAACCTGGGGCCAAACAGGACCAAACCAGGCCAAAACATAGGTGTAGACGTTGGCTCTGGAGTAATAATGACTGTGTGTCTTAATACTTGATAAAACAACTATTATTAAATACAGTAAATAGACATGATAAAACATAATAAACAGTAAATATATATTCCCATAAACCTTATAAAAGTTTGTGAACAGAAACATTCTAAATTGCTGAAGTGCAGTGGGATTAACAGGGATTAACCTCAGAATATCACAAAATATATTTCACAAATATAAAATCAAGAATATTTGAAAACCACTCGTCAGAGCCTGGTTCAAACACATTTACTATTGTATTTTACCTCACGTGTTTATTTATTAGGAGATTATAATAGACATTTCAAATTTTTCAAATTTTTCTACTCTAAAAATGCAAAATTGTTGTCTATTTATCATTCTAAAGACTAAAATCATTCAAGCGTAGCTCTAAAGTAAGTTTATTATTGAAATGATGCTATTGTTTGGAGTCCATTGTTCACGTTTTACGTTCTGCGACAGCATTTTAAAGGGTCCATTCATTATATTGAGTTTTAAATTGTTATTGTTGTTTTTTCTCGGATCGAGTCACTGACAGAACATCTGGGTCTGTGAGAGAAACGGCCGCATTTTACACTTTCTCTCATTAAAGATGCACTTTGTAACTTTTCTGACACTGGGTATTTATTTTCATTGCTTCACCTGGACGTTCCTCAGTTTGGAGACCACCTCAAACTGCAGAAACGTTGTTAAATGTAGTGGGACATGGAGATCATACTGTAGATAATAACTGTAAAAACACAGTGTGATTTCCAGGTTTTATCATTCACAGAGAGACTGGAGCAGCGATAAAAAAAACCTTTTAAAGTCAGTTTGTACAATTCTCGTGGCATCAGTGTAAAAGTGGGATGTTCTCTAAATCAGTGGGATGAAAATGGCAGTCAGTTATAAACCGTTATATCTTGCATTTATTGAATTACATCTCTTTTTGTAGCTAAAAGAACCCCTTAAGAACTTGCATTCTCACTGTGCCTGCGTGAGAACATTTAGTTTTACATTCTGCATCTGCACTTTACAATGCCACGCCCATGTCGCCAGTTTATATCCCCTGTCCGAAGACCCTCCTACAAAAAACTACAAACAAAACCCTGTGGGAAAAAGTAGAAACCTTGAGGAGAACCACAGAGAAGAAGAGATCCTGCTCCTACAGATGGACAGACTGCAGATGGTCCAGGACTGACACTTCCATGTGCAGAAAGAGAGACTGTGGAGCCAGAACCACTCAAGAGGAGAGAGGGAGGTTCATCTAGTGTAGAGAGAGTTCATCCAGGCAGATGAGGAACAGTTCATCTAGTGTAGAGAGAGTTCATCCAGGCAGATGAGGAACAGTTCATTTAGTGTAGAGAGAGTTCATCCAGGCAGATGAGGAAGAGTTTATTCAGTGTAGAGAGAGTTCATCCAGGCAGATGAGGAGCAGTTTATTTAGTGTAGAGTTCATCCAGACAGATGAAGAGCAGTTCATTTGGTGGAGAGAGAGTTCATCCAGGCAGATGAGGAGCAGTTCATTTAGTGTAGAGAGAGTTCATCCAGGCAGATGAAGAGCTGTTCATTTAGTGTAGAGAGAGTTCATCCAGGTAGATGAGGGGCAGTTCATTTAACATAGAGAGTTCAACCAGGCAGATGAGGAAGAGTTTATTTAGTGTAGAGAGTTCATCCAGGCAGATGAAGAGCAGTTAATTTAGTGTAGAGAGAGTTCATCCAGGCAGTTGAGGAGCAGTTAATTTAGTGTAGAGAGAGTTCATCCAGGCAGATGAGAGGGAACTCGGCCACTGTATTCAGACTAAACTGGGACTAAACCCTGAACTCAATCTGCACTAGACCCAGACTAAAACAGGGCCAAACCAGTGCAAGTGTAAACGCACCCTTGAAACATGAACCAAAAGCTCTAAAACAGTCCAGAGCTACGTGTTAGCCGTGCCAATGTCCTTTATTGATCATCGCTAAAACATTTGCCAATTTCATAACGTATGTCTAAAATGTAAAGCTCTGTTGCGGTCGGAATAAAAGCTTTCCTTGCTCGTGTAACAACGGTAAGAAAACGGAAGTCTCATTTATGTTACTGCCGTGAGGAACCTTCTGTTGTGAACCAGCAACGCAATGGGACTACTCTTACTTCTGTCCCATACCTTACGTAATGACCCTATTTCAATGACCTCCAGTCACTTAAAGGGTAAGACCACACAAACACAGGCCGGCCCCCGTCCCATTACTCAAGGGGATCTCAGCCTGATGCGCGTTCTTCCGAGAAACGCCTCTAATAAATCTGTCTCCTGTGCGAGTTCGGCAGCACTTTCTTCACATAGAGATAACGATGGCTCTTCAGTCCCAGCATGTGGTCAGCTCAGAGGGTCGCGTGCCTCCCCCCCACCCGTCCCCCTTTCCCCCCACCCCCTGCCGGCGACCCCCTCTAACTCAAGAGGTGACGGCGTGGGGGACAGGGACAGCGAGCCACTGATCGAATTTGATAATGAAGACGACCCTCTAAGCTGCTGGGGGGGGGCTCCACATGTTCACATCTCGCCGGCCTGTCAGCGCAACATTGTGTGGGCTATCGATCCGGCTAAACTGGGCCTTTTGATACCTGCGCCGAGGAAACGCGCGCTGACATGAGGCTATGGAGGCGCGTAATCGCACTCAAAGAGAAAGATGGGCCTCTCGTACACATCTGCTGGAGGGAAAACGCCACCAGCACCTGCCCACGACTGTACGCGCCGCCACGAGCCGTCACGGGCCGTCACGAGCCGTCTCAGGCCGGCGGGGAAAGGAACGGAAACGCGACTCTTTGGCCAGTGCAGTTTATTTATAAAAGACGGGGCAGAACAGCAGGTTTTCGGATCCGTTTCTTTACAAATGTGATGGAAAAAGCTGTAGGTTTTGGCAGCTGAATTCAAATAAATGAGGAGAAACATTACATTTGTTGGGGGGGGTTTGGGGGGTGTTTGGGAGGGGGTAAACTAGTGTCAATCTTTTGAGTGTTTATAGAAAATACAGCTTTCTGAAGGTCTTTAAAATAATTACTTACTAATCATGTTTATCTACTTTAATCTAATGTGTCAAATGTTTTCATCTAAATATTGAATGCTAAATTAACTTCAGTTCGGTTCAGCTTACATTTATAGTCTGTGAGTAGTTTAAATAATTCTAACATTGGATTTGATGGACAAGTTGCTGATGTATATAATTTGCATGTTTGGTTGATTCTCACAATCAGGAAAGCAGAACGATCCTCGATCCTCGAGTTTCTCACTTGTGTTGCCAGTTTCAAAGCAGAAATCCAGTGTGTTTTAAAGCTCTTTGTCCGCTCTCTCTGATCTGAGCTGTCACTTAAAGCTCAGCGCCTTCACAACCGTGACTCAGAGCTGGTGCGGCCTCTGCAGCTCAGCGGCGACTGTGATTCTGGAGGAGCTGAACGTGAAACACAAACTGAGAAGGACAAACACTTGGATGTGTCTCTGCAGCTTAAGGCTCTGGCAACACAGGCTCAGATCTGATTAAAGTTCATGTTTTAAACCAAGAGCACAGGCGACATTCCATACCTTTAAATAGTGCAATTATGATTTCATTATCATCATTTTCTTGTTTAGTGTACAACAGATGTTTACAGGGGAATCACTCACTCCAGTTAATGGTTTTAATGGACAATTGTACAAAAGAAATAAAAAATAAAACGTATAAATACTTTAAATTGATCCCTAAACGGGTCACGCATTATCCCCGAACAAAATATGTCTTTACAATTAGCATCAAGTAGTTATTACTGTAAAACATCGGGTATTTTTGCCATCACTTTCCTTTTTACAAACTTCCCCCTGATAAATGTGGAACATGAAACGGCACGTGTCAGCGCATGGTCAATAAACTCATTCATAACCACAAAAAAAAAACCCACACACATTATCATCATTACGAGCTATAAATGTTATTAGTGCGTCAAGTGAGTTTCAGGCATAAAACACAAGGTGGAGACGTGGCGGATGTGTTGACTATAAATAAAGTTAGATAATTCAACTCGTTCAGAACAGGTACAAGCTGAGACATACTCTTTCAGCCAGAACGTCAATCAAGTATTCAAGATTCAGGATTCGAAAAGGCAGAAAACACAAAAATATATAAATGGGTGTGGGTTCGACCACAAGTGCGTTACGTAACTGTACATGTCGCTCTGGATCAGTAACAAAGCTTTAAACACGCATGAGGTAACTCAGAGTTGGGCCCTAAACAACAAGAGCATCTCTTTAGTGCAAACAGGCTCGAGTCACAGCCTGGAGGTCGCGACAGGTACGACTGTTCAGCAGCCAACGCCCTTCAAAGGTGGAGTAAGCCATTTCTACACGTGGAGGGCGCTGTAGCGGACATTAAAAAAAAAAAAAAAAAACCCTGGAAAAAGCAGTTCATTTTTAAAACACGTATTCCTCACTTTGTTTACGTTTTCCTAGCACTTCCTGATTATTCACCGCGATAAGCAGCCATGCTAATCAATGCTAACACCAACTAGCATGTTCACAGCGCACTTCCTGGTTTTCAAACGATAAAACGCCTCGGTATAATTAGACGCACAGCGCACACGGCGGTCTCATTTTGACCCCAAGAGCTGCTTTTACAAAATATCTGTCTTAGTAAAACATAAACAAAGACTTAATTCATAACGAACAAAAGGCTTATTAAGAAGGATTCAGGCTCACTTAAGAGCCTTCCTCCTTAAGTACGTAGTTCCTAAGCGTGACTCATTCATAAACTATTTGTTATTGAATTGAGTCTTTATGTTTAATTAAAAGTGTAATTATTATAAAACGTTTAACACAAATTTAGCTCAAATTCATAGACAAAAATCAGGTACAGCCACTTTAAAGTCGGTTTATAAAAGAAAAACAAACAAAACGTCTGTTCAAAAGTAGAAAAACAAAAGGTATTAAGGCGCAAATTAAAGGTGCACAGTGTAACTTTTCTTGTGGAGGGTCTGTGTGCTTGTTAGGGTTATGTTCCGCAGTATGACATTCAAAGTGCGATGGAAAAACTGCCTCTCCACAGATCAGAGGTCTCATTTACAAAGCACGTGTACGTACAAAAATGTTGCGTTTGTGATTTAATGAAAAGGACAAAATGACATGGAAATGAGAAAGGAACGGCACGAAAACTGTGCAGAGCGCTTTTGAGGTCTTCAGAGCGCTTTTGAGGTCTTCAGAGCGCTTTTGAGGTCTTCAGAGCTGAGGAGGGCGGCGAGCGGCGCAAAGAGAGAGACGAGAAGTTCGCAAATCTGAACAAGTTTGTGGACGTTTCCATTTTGCTACCGGTAAAATCCACGCGCAAATGTTTTGTCAGAACTGTTGGGACACGTCATCCGAGTTCCTCCCCTTGCGCCTCATCTCGGGAACGTCAAAATGCGCACGGTTCGGAGTTTCCGGACACTCCCACGCCAGGGTCTCATTTACAAAGCGCACGTGCGAAAACGTTACGTACGTTATTTTTCCATGGAGAGTTTGTGATCTAGACAACGAGTACTTCACGTAGGAATGTCCGGAAACTGAACCGTGCGCATTTTGAGGTCCAGAGATGAGGCAGGGGGTGGAAGGCGGACGTTTAGTAACACTTTTAGTAACAAATCTGACCAAATTTTTTTTTTACGTACGAACGAAACATCAACGTCTCTGAACGTTAAAATGCGCACGGTTCAGAGTTTACGGACACTTCCGCATCATCTTCTTCTACATCACCATCTTTTTTTCTTTTTTAACGTGCGCTTTGTAAATGAGACCTGGGCGTGCTCGTCTCCTAGTTCACTGCCACACTGTGGAACAATGCGGCAATAACACACTACGCCAGAAAAGTTACATAGTGCACCTTTAAACGGGTTGTAGTTGAACTGTGAAAGGAGCTCATCTGAAGGCAAATGGACAAACACAAATAGAACAACAATAATAATACAAATAACACAACAGATTTCATTCAATCTCTCAAAAAACATTTCAATTTGATACGTTTTTTTCCACAGCGACGTTGGCAGTGTTGTTTTCAAGCGTTTCAATGTACAAAAGTTGGGGTTGATGAAAAATAAATCATAAAAATACTGCATCTCGAGACCAAAAATAACTTAATCCACCTTTACAATCGACTGAAGCCATCTCTGTAAAAAAAGAGACAAGTCCCCAGGTATAAAAGACATTAAATGAACGTAAATCCGAACAGAGACCCCCACGTACAAACGAAAACACTGCTAATGGTTTCCTATTGCTTTAACGAGGCTGTCCTCAGTCAGTGACCATCCAGCTTCATAAAGATCGTGGTCTCAATTGTCTCTACACAAACAAAAAGGCAGCCATCTTTTATTGTCGTCATCTTTTCACTTTCGCGTCTTCTTTGATTTTCCACATCATCAGCTCCATACAAGCGGACGCATCTTCACTCGAGTCGTGGCCCCCAACTACAAAACAAGAGATGATTTAAATCAGCTAATTAACGACGACAGACATTTCAAAATTCTGATACAGCAACATATTTATTATTTTAGTTACATTTTAAAAACAGAACCACTTCGTATCGTATCGCAGTCAAGATATATGTCAATTTATTGACCTTATAACTTTAGACAGGTCACAAACAGCGACCTCTGTTGGTCAGAAGTCTGTAGTGCCAACAGTGACTATTTTAACACAGTAGCGGAGTGGCAACAGCAACAACAAAAACACAATTTGTTGGTCTTTGAATTGACGTAAACACAAAATAGTAAATAAACAGAAGCAAAATGGTGTTTAAAAAAAGAATAAACATGAGATACAGGCAATAAGTGACATTTACACCCAAAAATATGAATGTAAAAAATCTATTTTTGTCAAAACATTCTATCTTGTCGTTATATTATTAAAAGTTGTAATATAATAGTTAATTGTATATATAGTATTTTTAAGCTTTTCTGTTTAAGTACGCCCCCTTGTGGAACAATAAAGTTTGTCCAAGGGTGCGTTCACACTGATGTGGACTTGGTTTGGTCTCTGGTCTTGGTCTTGGTCAGATTTAGTTTGAGGTTCGTTTAGTCACGATCTAGTACAGGTTTAGTTTGGGTTTAGTCCTCGTTTAGTCACGATCTAGTACAGGTTTAGTTTGGGTTTAGTCCTTGTTTAGTCACGATCTAGAACAGGTTTAGTTTGGGTTTAGTCCTCGTTTAGTCACGATCTAGTACAGGTTTAGTTTGGTGTTAGTCCTTGTTTAGTCACGATCTAGAACAGGTTTAGTTTGGGTTTAGTCCTCGTTTAGTCACGATCTAGTACAGGTTTAGTTTGGGTTTAGACCTAGTTCAAGTGTGAACGAGGCTGCGGCCACAGTAAAATGCATTTGAAGCGATTGCTCGTGGCCTCACCGCTGTCCTGAATGATGCGCTTCAGGTGGTCGGCCATCAGGTTCCTCAGGGCGCGTTTGGAGGGCAAACCAAGACGATGAGGGAAACTATGGCAGTGTCCACCACCGTGCTGTGGATCAGCTGCAAACACAAAGACGATTATTACAGGACGGCACTGCCAGTCTCAAATAATAATGACATTTATTTTAGACAATCACAGTATCTGGAGGAATATAACAAAAACCTCGAGTGGACTATTAGCCTTTCAAACGTGATGTCCGGTGATTTAGACTGCTGCTAACACCGCAGTTGTAACAGAAGAAATGTTCAGAAATATATTTTTTGCGAGAAAGTTGAAAACGTAGTTCTGTGGCTCAGCCTTGTGAATCACCTTGGGAACAGGATTAGTGAAACGAAATTCAATGAAGCAAAATACAACTCCAGATATGTAATTTATGAGTGAACAATGTAATAACATTGTTAGAAGAGAAAAAAAAAGTAATTTCAGCATAATATATATATATATATATATATTATTTCGGCCCCAACTTACAAACTCCCGGTTTTACAAGTTTAATCCTCCCAGTTACAGTAATCTCCATATTATACTCATAACTTTAATGTGAACACTACAATCCTAGTCTTGATACCCATTCAAATGACCATCTAGTTCATAGTCCGATTAGCTTGCTGCTACTGTTAGCATCGATGAATGGCACGTACCTTCAGTGCGAGCAGGTCACTCTCCAGACTGTGCCCGAGCAGGATGGACTCTGCGCTGAACATACTGAGCAGAACGGCCTGGACGTCTCTCAAAGTGATGCTCACGTTCTCCAAATCCTCCTCCGTCACTCCAGAAAACCTGACCGTTCAAACCGCAAACTCACTCGTAAATTACACCGTGAAAATGTGGCGTAAAATAATGCATAGACAACAAAGAACTTGATTTTACCTTGTGTTGTAGTCCACGACTTTGCTGGCAGGTCTGACAAACGTGTCGTAGATGACTTTGAGCTGCGAGTCGATGACCGTCACCCGAGTGAGCTCCAGGCCCTGCTTTGTGTAGCACTGAAGAGAGAGTTTATTGAGAATACAGAAGAGAAAACGTACTGCACAGACTGTGTGATTGTGGTAAATCCGGCCAGTTTTAAAGCTACAAACCATTTCACAGTCCAGGGCGAACACTCCTGCGTTTCCATCCGCAGGCAGATGTTTACTGAAGGTGCTCACGAAGCCGTCGAGCGACTCTTTTCGTCCGTCTTGAACGTGTTGCTGTGAAAAATCAGAATCAGAAAAAGTTAACAATTAAATCATGAAGAACTTGAATTAAAATTAAATTGGTTTAATCCTCAAGGACTCACTGGAAACTCACTGGAATAATAAAACCGCTTTTGTCAATTAATAGTCAGTTCTTCTTCTAAATATATTAAAATAAATGGGAAGGAGAAGGTAATTTTGCTTTGACAAATGAAGAATAGGAAAATGTATGTACATCTCAATGGAGGACCACAAAGTCACATGTCTGGAAATAATTCTGTTGGAAAAATGTGTCACGTTTGTTCATAACACCATGTCAAAGTGCCCATTATTCAAAAGAAATGCAAACTGTTGGAGAAACTGTGGTTGTCAGGAGGCAAACCACTATCACGTGTTCTGGGACTGTCCTGTCGCTCAGAAATATTGGATGGTAATTAACAATACACTGCAGACTCTGACTCAATTTCAGAACTGTAAATTTGGGCCTCAGAACTCCTGCCACAATGAATGGATACCGTTGGAACGTACTTTTGGCGGCAGGAAAAAAAATATTATAATTAAATATTATTATAACAGACATATGACCCAAAAAAATTACATTCAGACTTAATTTGAACATGGGACTTTTATTTTAATTTAAATGTGCCGTGATTTTGTTTCCATTTATGTTTAATTGACGTCTACTTGTGTTCTTATTTTGTGTTGTGTTCTGTATTGTTCTGTTTATGTATTTACAAAAAAATACATAAAATAAAATGCAATTGGAAAAAGAAAAGGCGTTACCTTGGAAACCTGGCAGCCCGGTGACCCAACAGTCCCAGAGCAGCAGCTGTAGCTCGTCTCCCAGCCTCCAGACACTGACACAAACACACAGCGTGACTTTTAATATTCTGTACACAGTCTGATTTAGCAGATGTGTAAAGAACCGAACAATTATAGACGATTATACACAATTATAGACGATTATACACGATTATAGACACTGCCACAACCGGAAAAATGTTGGGGAAGGAGCAGGAACTGAACCGTGGGAACATTTGTTATTTATTAAATCGTGTCTGTTACTGTTTAAAGGTGTTTTTGATGTTAATATTGTACACAGCTCTGGTTTTGTTATTGTTTGTTTTGTTTTTGTTTAATATTCATGATTAATAAACATTTAAATAAATAAAAAAAAAGAACAGCACAATATAAAACCGGTGTTTTACAAGATTAAAAAAAATATGAATGAATGAATAAAAAATTATGGTCTGGAAAGAAAAGTATTACTTTTTTTTTAAATTTTTTTTTTTTGTAACATATTTTTGGTTTGATTATATTTGTTCTTATTTTAAACAAATAAAAATGGCTTTCAATATTAGGGTTAAATAGGGCATTTTGTCAACTCCATTTAACAAAATAAACACTCCTCTACAGAAACGCATGAGTTCAGACTGAGAGTTCTCTTGACAGAAAAAACCCCAAGCTGATCATTAATTTCCCAGCCCAACGTGACACTGAAACGTTTAAGAACCTTTATGTCTGCGTAACCGTCCCCAGTGAAAGTTGCACTCCTCTTTTCGGACGCAGCTTCCGTTGACGTTGACGGTGTATTCCGCACCGCACCGGCAGCAGACCTTGTTGAACGCTGAAAACAAACAATAAACACATGATAGATTCACAGTAGTGTATATGGTCATCACGAGGGGCTGAGGGGAGGAGATGTTTACGGTCTATGGGAGGCGCCTTCTTCTCTGGGAGGTTGTACAGAACAGCTCTGCCTGAGGACTCTGGGTCTTTTCTTGGATAACCGTGCTCCTGAAGCTGCTCATCCGTCATCAAATATGTCTTCAGCTTATGGTACAGAGTAGCTCCTGTGAAAACAGTTTTGATTTACAGTAATAAAAACAGTACGACTGAACTGTGACCATGAACAACATTTTGGTAAAAGCTTAAAGTGGACATTCTTGTGGCTTTAATCTGCTTTTAAACATGCTTTTGCTGACATTGGGACAAGCGTTTCACTTTTTTTTAACCTTAAAATGAGGTATACATTTGTACAAACACACTTTACAAACCACAACTCAGTTTCCAATGAAGGATTTAGGCGTTGGCAGCGCCCTCTGCTGTCAGAAATGAGCATGAACTATGAATAAATAAATAAACTAAGCCTTCGGGCCCCAGGTAGAGGCGGACTCTCTACCAGGAAAGTTACACAGAGCACTTTAAACATAGTAGATCAATAGATGCACATAGTCGTTCTGAAGCTTTAAAGCTTCTACTAGATCTGATTACTGGTGTAAGCACAAAAGATCATCAGCTGCATTTTGAAGACAAAGTACAATGAATTTTGAAATAACTCTTTTAATCTTTTAACATTTTCTCTTTCATGTTTGTCTTTGCCACATTAGTTTTCCCTTTTTTGGACCGTATTCCTTGTCAAAACCTGCACAGGTGTGAACAAACGGAGAGAAATCAGATTCCTCACATCAGATTTAACTGTTTACATGACGTTTCAATAATCTGACAACTCCAGAAATCAGATAATGATCAGATGTAAACATAGTGTCCAGCTTCCATTTAATTTAATAATATGAAAATGTTACTCTTTAGGCAACATCTAAGTTTAAAAATTTAGTTACATAAAAGTGAATAACACTATAAGAGAGAAGATAATCAGAAATGTGCCTTCCCTCTGTACACTAGAGGTTAATTAATAAGCATTTAGTTTATTTATTAATAATTAATTAATTAATAATAACTTATTTTCTAATTATTAATACATTTATTTTGAATTAATTTAATTGTTTAATGTATTTTTTTTAAAAAATGGATTATTAATTGTACCTATTTGTTTTTTCTGCTCCTCTACTTCTTGTGACGTCTCTTGTTTGTTATTGAATAAGCCATTTATTTTGATATTTTCTAAAAAGCAGGACCTGACGGAGCTCCACGCTTCTTTAACAAATAACTTTAGTCATGAAAAACCGAGGATGACCACACGAGGAAATCTTACCACAGAGTTTCTCCTCGCTCATGTTTGCCTTTCCTGTTCAAGGTAAGCTGGTGTCGCTGCCAGACGACCCCGAAACCTCCTCGTGCGACTGGGCCCTTTGTTTACGCAACGCTGGTGGTCTGGAGAAAAACAGCTTTGTCAGTCAAATATATTTAGACGTTTAGTCAGTCTGAATTATACCACTTTCATTCCTTTCTAATTATGACTTTGCTTGGTGATGTCGTCCCTTGTGAATATTCACCACAGTTTTACATCCAGTCGCAGTTTGTGAGAAAAATACAAATCAAATGAACATTACTCTAGTAAATCACTGACCTGAAGTAGCCTTAATAAAGCAATAACAAGACTGAAGTCATAATAAGACACATGTCACAGTAGAACCACTCGTACTACTACTAGTACTAGTAGTAGTCCATTAGTAGTAGTATAGTCGTATAGTAGTAGTAATATAATAAGTATAACTAGTAGTAGTATAAGTATAACTAGTAGTAGTACTAGTACTACTAGTATAACTAGTATACCATAGCATATAACTATAGTATATGAAGTATAACTAGTGTTACTAGTAGTAGTAGTAGTAATAGTAGAAGTATAACTAGTAGTAGTAGTAGTAGTAGTGTGGACTTATGCTGACAGGAGCTGCAGATGCGTTGCTTTTGCTTCTGAGCTTTCTCAAAGTGTTGACGGCGACGTTGAGGTAAATGTTTTTGCTGCTGCTCGCTCGTTACACCACCTTCTCTTCATCGGAGCTGAAACACACGAGATTAAAGGGCGCCACGGAACTTTCCGGTGCTCTCTTTCTATAGCACAACATCTGCAGTCGAGAATCGTAGTCATATTTAATTCCATTGTTAATCCCACACTTTTTTTTTTTTAAACAAACAAACAAAAAAAACAGTGCATTATTCAATCAACATGTCAAATAATAATGACAATTTCGGATTTCATCAATAATACACTTAAATAATATAATAACCACATATTCACCAAATTAGTGGTTATTATTCGTTATATAAATGAATCGCCCGCTAAAGTACTCTATTCCGTGTGTTGACGTGAGGATGACATGGACATTAACGCGTGTTGAAGTGACATTGTTCACGTACCATCTGAAAAGCGGCTTGCTCCGACGCGCAGAACTTGCACACTCGTCGATGAAGTGTTGAGTAGCGCTGCCGGACGTTGGTGGCACTTTGGCTCCGAACTCGTGGATGACGGGCCGCTTCATGGACGCGCTCTGACGAACGGAGAAGAGTTAAAACAGGTCAAGACGTTCCGCGAAAGGACGGACGGCTTTATGAAGCTTCAGAGGAGTCGCCGTTTTGGAAGGAATGTTGAACCTCGCATTGTCAGGTTTGGCCAACACGGGTCTCGTCTGGTCTGGTTTAGCCCAGTTTAGCCTTGATTAGAGTTAATTTGTCCTATTCCAGACCCTGTTTAGTCGGGTCTAGGGACGATCATCAGTAATCGATAATCGTGAGAACAAAAAATAATAATGGTGACAATTTAAAGCAACGTCAACTACAGAAGACGCCAAGACGTACAACTACAGAAGACGCAAGACGTACAACTACAGAAACGCACAACGCACACCCAAAACGCACAGCTGCCAGAAGACGCACAGCTGCAGAAGACGCAACAGACTGCAGAAGACGCACAGTTGCAGAAGACGCCACAGCTCAGAAGCACGCGCAACTGCAGAATACGCGACACAGAAGACGCGCACTACAGAAGACGCGCAACTACAGAAGACGGCAGCTGCAGAAGACGCCACTACAGAGACGCGCAGCTACAAAGACGCACAACTACAGAAGACGCACAACTACAGAAGACGCACAACTACAAAGACGCCACAACTACAGAAGACGCACAACTACAAAGACGCACAACTACAGAAGACGTACAACTACAGAAGACGTACAACTACAGAAGAACGTAACAACGTAACATAAGTGGCGGTAAATGCCATGCAACACAACAACAACAAACAACATTAGTATTTTCTTTCACTCACTTTCCAAAAAAAAATAACACATTTAAATAACTTCATATCTGGCCGTTTTGCAAAGTAACTTCATTTGCCATTCAGAAGGTTCAATTCCGTAAAGCCGATCACAAACTTGAAGAACGGTCACCAGTCAGACCCACGGGAATGAAAGAAAATGAAAGAGGTTCACTGCTGTTTAGCCTCAAAATAAACGTGAAACAATCGTTACATCAGATGTTTTTTTCTCACAATAATTGTAACTGTAAAATTTGATATCGTGACATCCCTAGTCGGTTCTATCCAGTTTAAGGTCTCAACGTTGGTTAATGTGATTGCTTTATTCTGTGCTGACAGAAAAGACTAGTTTGTTTCATGTGGCCAGCCCAGCAATTACAGAAAAGTATCCACGCCCCGGGTTTATACTAAATGAGTGACCAAACGCCGTTGAAAATCGATTGCTGCGTTGCGTTGACCTCGGAGCACTGCAGGTCTGAAGAAAAGAATGTTTAAATCTCACGGCTGCAAACTCAAGAATTGTGCAAAAATCTGTGCGCTGAACATTCTGCAAAGTTATATCGCACAATTTTAAGTCTGCGAAGTGGTATTTATAAAAAACATTCTGGGAATGTGTCTTGACGAAGGCTACATTATATTTGAGTCAAGAAGAGGGCAACAGGAGGCATTTTGTACTAACTCTTGATATTTCCTGCATACGAGAGCATTTTGAAAGGAAAGACAAACATGGTCATTCTTTAACTTCTAAGTAAAAAATCTTAATTAAACCACAACAAAACTGGGCTCACACACAGTTTAAACACGTGCTGGGCGTCCTGAGTTGTATCAGGCTTAACGCTTAAGATACAGCGCTTAACGTTAAATACAAGCAGGCTTAATCGCTAGATACAGCAGCTTTATACGTTAAGATACAGCAGCTTATGACTTGAGTTAAGATACAGGGCTTATACGTTTAAGATACAGCGCGGCTTATACGTTAAGATACACGGGCTTATACGTAGATAGCGGGCTTATACGTTAAGATAACAGCAGGCTTATACGTTAAATACAGCGGCTTATACGCTAAGATACAGCAGGCTTATACGTTAAGATACAGCAGGCTTATACGCTAAGAGTACAGCGGGCTTATACGCTAAATATACAGCAGGCTTATACGCTAAGATACAGCGCTTATAACGTTAATATACAGCGCTTATACGGTTAAGATACAGCGGACTTATACGTTAAGATACAGCGGGCTTATACGTAAGATACAGCGGGCTTATACGTTAAGATACAGCAGGCTATACGTTAAGATACAGGGCTTATACGTTAAGATAACACGGGCTTTATAGTTAAGATACAGCAGGCTATACGTTAAGATACAGCCAGGCTATACGTTAAGATACAGCGGCTTATACGTTAAAGATACAGCGGGCTTATACGTTAAGATACAGCGGGCTTATACGTTAAGATACAGCGGGCTTATACGTTAAGATACAGCAGTCTTTGTTCAATATTTAGTTCAATTTCTACTTTTTAGTAAATAAGTGACAGGCTTTTGTAAGAGCTACGCTACAATGACGCTACGCTAACGCCTCCTCTTTGATTAGGCCCGCAGACTCACAATGTCCCTTGTCAAATGTCACATCTTATTTCCAGTTGCTATTAATAATATAGACTGAAATATAGACTTGGATGTGTTTACTGCACTTCCAAAACCGGTCCTTACTGTGAACTTTAATCTACCATTGAATTCTGCCTCTCAGTTTTCCACAGTTTATTATGTTATGACGTAATGGAGTGAACTCAGCCGGTCGCATTGAGGGTGAACCCCACCTTGAGAGTGGGCGTGTGTGCCACTCTCTTCTGCAGGGCCGTGGACGAGGTCTTGGACTGGATTCCCGCTGTGGTCTGACTCCGGACAGACGGCTGTGACTGAGTGGGAGACAACACCCGGTTCGTGTCTGGTTTGGCCTTTGCAGCGCCTTTTCAAAACAGAAATACGGATTTAATGCAAGGGCAGCGGGTCAAACGTCGAGTCGAGTGTGGAGCGGGGAAGTAACAATATTCAAATGTCACAGAATTATTACGATATATCTCATGGGATAATATTTACTGCAATATAAGAAGTAAGGGTTGCACAAGTTGGGAAAAATATCTAATTGCAATTGCAATTATGTTTGTAATTTATGTTTTTTTCTCTTCGTGTGCTGGTCCCATGTTTTGTTTTTCTTCATGTTTTTCCCCATCTCACAACCCTGACCTCATCTGCCTGGATGAACTCTCTCAACACTAAATAAACTGCTCCTCATCTGCCTGGATGAACTCTCTCTACACTAAATAAACTGTTCCTCATCTGCCTGGATGAACTCTCTCTACACTAAATAAACTGTTCCTCGTCTGCCTGGATGAACTCTCTCTACACTAAATAAACTGCTCCTCGTCTGCTTGGATGAACTCTCTCTACACTAAATAAACTGTTCCTCGTCTGCTTGGATGAACTCTCTCTACGCCAAATAAACTGCTCCTCATCTGCCTGGATGAACTCTCTCTACGCTAAATAAACTGTTCCTAATCTGCCTGGATGAACTCGCTCTACATTAAATAAACTGCCCCTCATCTGCCTGGATGCTCTTCATCTGCCTGGATGAACTCTCTCTACGCTAAATAAACTGTTCCTAATCGGCCTGGATGAACTCTCTCTACACTAAATGAACTGTTCCTCATCTGCCTGGATGAACTCTCTCTACACTAAATGAACTGTTCCTCATCTGCCAGGATGAACTCTCTCTACACTAAATGAACTGTTCCTCATCTGCCTGGATGAACTCTCTCTACACTAAATGAACTGTTCCTCATCTGCCAGGATGAACTCTCTCTACACTAGATGAACCTCCCCCTCTCCTCTTGAGTGGTTCTGGCTCCACAGTCTCTCTTTCTGCACATGGAAGTGTCAGTCCTGGACCATCTGCAGTCTGTAGGAGCAGGATCTCTCCTTCTCAGTGGTTCTCCTTGAGGTTTCTACTTTTTCCCACAGGGTTTCATGTAGTTGTTCCTCGCAGAAGGGGGGTCTAAGGACAAGGGATTCTGGGACATTTATCCATTTGCTAATTTCCTGTGAACATTGTTTAATCAGCTTCTCCATTTTATTGTCGCCCTTCGAGGAAACTGCTGTTGAGATTTTTGCCGTTACAAAAGTCACAGATTACGCATTATGTCCGTACCTATTTTACCGGCTGTGGTCTGTGGGTTGGGGCGGTGTGCGATCCTCTTCTTTTCTCCAGAGACCCCGGGACTATGGGTCTGCGCGGCCGCACTCACCGCCACGGAGAGCTGAGCCGCCTGCTGCTGAGCCAACTGCATCCGCTGGTAACACACCTCCTGAGCCGAGGGGCGCTTGTACGGGCGCACCGCGGCCTTCGCGGACGCGTCCACCTGGAGACCAACACCCGTTTTTATCATTCTGTGAAGGGTTTCAAACTCCATATTGTTACAAAGGAAAAAGCTCAATCAATCGACCAATTTATACACCACAATGAAGAAAAAAAACACTATAAACGAATCAGTCCTAAACTTTGGGTTGCTTTAGCGTCCACTCCATGTTACATTTGTTCATTCGTTCATTCGTTCATGAAATATCGTCATTTACTTTTGGCGCGACCAGAAAGTTGGAATATGATCTAATTGCCACTTGAACTGCAGCTGATTTTCCTCTCCGTGTTAAAAAGGAACGGTTATAAGAGATTGAATAGAAGCAATAAGTGAATTTATTATCCAATAAACTAGAAATGGGTTCGCCTTTGACACCACAGTCTCAGCAGAATCGATGGGAAACACTGTATAATATACATATATATGAAAGATACATATATTAAACAAGCCGTCTAGTATTTTATCTGTCTTTCATTGTATTGTTATCGCAAATGTTCTCTTTTATATCATGGTAAAAAGGAAAAGAGATGTAAAGACAGGTGTTTTTCAGAGTAATAAAAAACAGAAAAACATGCTTTAATTTCATGAACTCCTCAAACGCAGCCTTTGTTTTTTACCAAACACTGATATTTTTGTGTGATTAAAAAAACCTTTCCCTCTCACTCACTTATCACTGCTGGCTTTTTACTTCCTCGTGTTTGAGCCGGGGGGGGGGCTTACCACAGTCTCAGGAACGCCGTGTAAATAACAAAACCAAAAACAAAAAACAAAAAAAACTACTTACACTTCCTTTGGCCACAAAATGCGAGACTCTCTTCTTCTGACCGGGAAAGAGAGTGGTTAAAGTGCCGTCAGTGTCTTTCTCCTCATCTGAATCTCTCGACGCCTTCGATAGTGCGAGCGAAACACAAACAAACAAACCTTTTAGTGACGGAAACGATGACAAAGACGATACCAACAGCAATAGCAACGATGTCGCGTAAACTGTTGATGTTTTTAGTGTGATGTGAAGTCTCCTTGAAGATTATTAAAGCTGGAGTCGACTAAAAAAAGAGCCTTGTGCGTTATTTATTTGACTAAAAAGGGATAAAAGGCGCTGAATGGCAAATAAAGCACTAAAAACTATGATGAATCTCTTTAATCAGACCAAATATCTGACCCAAACCGCACTCACAAGACCAGAAACTCACAAGATCTCATGAAAAAAGTACAAGTAAACTGGTCATTTGTGTGTAAAAACTCACTCCTGCCTCCTCAAACTGAAATAAATAGTGGACTGAAGTAAAAGACTAGACTTGCCGTCCTCGTAGAGATGTGGTTTTGTCCGGAATGTTTCACAGAATGACATAAAACTGGTTGGAGACGAGAAGGGAGACACGTCATTTTTGGCAATCAAACCGCATAGTTTGTACTTGTGCCTTATTTTAGAAGTTACATTTGTGATTATTATTATTGCGAGTGTAAAAGTCAAACTTGTATTTCTTTTTCAAATACATTTTTAACCAAATAAAAAGGAGACTGAAGTTAGAGAATATTCACGTACAAAGTGTTTATTCTTCTTTGTTGACATTTTGATTTAAATCTTCGCTGTCTTTATCATAAAAGGTCGTTTGGCGTGTGTTTTAGAGTCTTTTTAGTCCAGACAACGATTATCATAAATGCGATTACATAATGAGTTAATATCATACTGTGGAACATTACAGGTGAAGGAATAACGAGTAGGTGACAAACACTCTGGAAGCCTGGAAACTTGGATAATGATCAAATACGATTAGATAAACTTTTAAAACGGGAAGCAAAGTTACAGAAGAAAACCACGTCTTAGAATAAAAAATAATTAAAATGAGCAAACAGCAAACACAACCCTGTAGTTTAGATCGGTACAAAGATGTCCTGAAATGTGATTCTTGTATTAGTTTCGTTTATAAACCCATCGTCAATTCTGCTGACAGCGTTTCATCAGAAAAAAAAAAAATCACAATTCGAAATGTTTCCTAAATTGTTCCGCCCCAAACTTGACCCTCTGACCTCGATCGAGCGGCGTCGGAATGATTGCGTGACCCCAAGGAAAACAAAAACGGCCGCACCTGTTTGGCTTGCCTTCCCTTGTCCTCCTTCTTCACGTCGTTGGACTCGTTGAATATCCTCAGACACTCCTCCAGCGGGTCGGACTCGAAGTCGAGATCGTCCTGCAGGTCGGACAGGTCGACGCCCAGGCTCTCCACGTCGTCCGCAGCCGCCGCGCCGCCGTCGGCCTCGTCCTCCGAGCTGGACGCTTTCCTCTTGTTGAGACGCCTCTTCACCGCCTCCGCGCATTTCCTCACCACCATTTCCTCTTCGTCGTAGTCGTCGTCGTCGTCGTACGCTTCCATGGGCTCGGCCTCCTCTGGGCTCTCGTCTCCAAACAAATCGGCGTGACTCAGGCTTAAACTTCGCTCTTTCTGTCTGGATTTTTTGGTCAAACTTCTAGGGCTACTGCTGTTTTTATTCTTATCTTTACTACTCGTCCCTTTGCTGCTACTGCTGCCGCCGCCGCCGTTGCTGCTACGACTAGAGCCGGTTTTGCCGTCCACCCGCACATCTTTCGGACTCCTACCGCTGTCGAGCTTACCGTTTTTGTGATGGAGTCTACTCTTTTCCTTACCGTCAGAGATTTTGGCTTTCTTGCCTCCACCCCCGCCGCTCTCTCCATCTCTGTGACGTTTATTGCCCGAGTCGGCTTTGCATTTGTCCGCCGATTTCGCCTTCAAATCGCTCAGTCTCTCTACCTTTCCTCCTTCCTTACTCGTTCTTATCGCATCTCTGCTCTTCTCCCCCGCTTTCTTTTCGTTGCTTTTGTTTTCCTTCTTCGAAGCGTTGTGATTTGAGGTTTTCAACGCTTTAGTCTTTTCAACCCTGCCGCTGCTCTTACTGCTAGATGTCGTGTTCGTCTTGCTCGACTCTTTGACTGTTTTTTTCTCCGCTTTGCCACTGTCCGATTTCCTTTTCTCTGGACTGCTTTTAGGCTTCACGTGGTCCAGCTCTGTCAAGTCAATCACCTCGTCTTTATTCCTTTGCGTCAGTGCACTCTGAACGCATTCTGTCCTCGCTTCCTTCACTCTCCCGTCCACATCCGCCACGCCGACGTCCCTTTTCAGCCGCAGGTTGCTTATCGAAGTTGGTTTGTACTCCGACGCGGAACTTTCCCCGTCCGAGTCCGATATTGTGTATTTTTTAGTGTCTACAGACGTTCGCGGAGGCTTTTTAACAGAAACGACGTACTCCTCTGTAGAGCTTGGGACTCTAGATGACTTTCCGTTGCTTTTACTGCTGGCGATCTCTTCTTTTTTGCTCTTCCCCGCAATACTTGCCGAGTAATTTGACAGAGGGTCGTACTCCATGTCTGTGGAAGGCTTGGTATTGTCCAGGGTGTATTTAGATTTGGAGGATGTGCTGTTGTTGTGCTGTTGATGCGCTGAATACTTTGGACTTGGAGGGGACGAAAAGGGCTTTTGAGTCCGAGCCGTCGACTTTTTCATCGAAGTGGGAACGTACTCCATCGAATTTGCACTCTTTTCCTGCGCGTTTGTATCCAACGTGTACTTGCTGCAGCCTGGACTCGGGTTATAGTCCGCCGAAGTCATCTGGTAACTCCCGGGGTCGTAGGCCATGTGTGACGCCGATACCGTCTTGGGTTTGGCGCTCTCTGGTTTGGCGCTCTCTGGTGTGGCGCTCTCGCCAGGGTCGTAGACCAAGTGCGACACCGATACCTTCTTGGGTTTGGCGCTCTCCCCGGGTTCGTAGGTCATGTGCGACGCCGATACCTTCTTGGGTGTGGCGCTCTCCCCGGGGTCGTAGCATAGGTCATGTGCGACGCGATTACCTTGGTGTGGCGCTCTCCCCGGGGTCGTAGGTCATGTGCGACGCCGATACCTTCTTGGGTGTGGCGCTCTCCCCGGGGTCGTAGGTCATGTGCGACGCCGATACCTTCTTGGGTGTGGCACTCTCCCCGGGGTCGTAGGCCATGTGCGACGCCGATACCTTCTTGGGTGTGGCACTCTCCGGTGTGCCGCTCTCGCCGGGGTCGTAGGGTTCGTCTCCGATTCGCGAGAGCTTCCTCTTCTCCCGCTCCATCTGGCCGCGGACCTCCTCGATGGCGCGGTTGACCAGAGCCAAAGCGCCGCTGATGTCGCCCGACGGAGCCGGCTGCCCATCGTGCGGCTCCGGAGGATGCACCACCTCCGGGTTAAAGGGGCCGTAGCCTTGTTCTGTGGAGAGAGAGACCCGAGAGACAACAAGCATTCAGGCTCAACATGATGGGAATAAAGATAAAGCAAGAACAACCCAATGGTAAACTTGGAAGTGGAGGAGGGAGATGTGTAGAAACATACAGCAATTATTATTTTGGAGATATGCAAAATGATATTATCCAGTTAAAGGTGGGCAATGAAATTTAGATAACATCGTGAATGTTGCGTTGACGATAAGCTAAATTTGAAAAATTTGAATATCAAATAATTAGCTAATCGTGAATGCTAAAAAAAGAGCTGATTAAAAGATAAAAATGAGAAACAGTTTTGTTGTAAACGTTCAAATAAGAGTATGAGGCTACATTTCATGACTTTTGTGATTAATTTTAGATATATTTCACATTTGTCTGATGATTAAAACGTCTAAAGACATGTTTTGACAAATTTCTGTTGGATTGGCATAATTGACTGATTATCGTTACAGGGATACCACCCCTATATCCACCGGTAAACTTTAAAAAAAGAGGTGGTAGATATATCAGAAAGAGTATAAAATCGCTATTGTCGTTTTGGAGACCTGCCAAAGTAGAATATTGAGTGCGTCTAAAATTGACCTCGAAAAGAGACAGAAACATCTAGGGTATAACATGCTTTTTGGTGGTTCGTTTTATGGTTCATTCACATTTTGTGCGATACTTGTACCTCAACCAAGACTTTTAAAAGGCACTTTTTTAACATCGATATCGCCCACACCTACTTGGAAAACATCTAGCTGCTGCTGAAGGACTTTCAAACCCACCTGCAGCCTCGGTATTTACACAACATCGTACAAGGAATGACCTGTTTGACTGACGACATGTTTGAGTGTGAAGCCTTCAGCGCATTCCACCAGACAAGCAGGAAACAAATATCCGTGCATGTTTACTCAAACCTAAATCACCTTGCTTTTACCGAGCAGTGAGAACTTCTAAGAGAGACGTTTGAACATCTGGTCGTGTTTATCCACAAATATTTGCTCGCATCAGACGAGTTTGACCAAAGTTTGACCAAAAATGCAAATGACTTTTACATATTTCTTCTTCTCTAGTCTAAAGCGAAGAAGATGCATTTACAAACGGTTTAATGACATAAATAATGACAATTCTTAAACGGAGGCGACTGGAGGGAGGCCAAATGAAGTAAACCAGAACACACACAGATTATCGGATTATTAACATCGGATCTTAATGCTAATTGTCTTGAATTTTACTTTTTTCTATGACATGGATTAAAAATATACCTTCTGTAGAGCGTCAAGCTGTCATAAAGCTTGCAATATCGCTGCAGATCAAATTAAAAACCATTTCTGAAAGTACCTGTCCAGTAAAACCTACAAAAATCTGGATTTTTGCCTTCTTCCAAAATGCTAAGTGTCTGTAATAATTCCCTATTACACAAATCATAAGAGAGACAACAGTAAATGTGTTTAAACCAAACCCTGTACATGCATTTCCATTTGACAAAACCATCTGGATGTTTCGTATTGTCATTTTCCCTCAGTTAATCTCAGTTTCATTTGACTCACTGCATGTTCTACTTTACATTTGCTCCAGGTACAGGCTGTTTACAAAAAGAAACTTTCACTAGCGTTAGCTCACTTTTGCGGCAGTGCATGTGACAAACTCTTCAGTGCATTGTGTGAACATTTAGTCAGAGTAAAGTTTCACCTTTATGACCAGTTTGGAGCTCTTTCTTCTTATTCTCCGCGTAGGACACAAGTCTGTGGCTGCTGTGCCTGAAGTGACAGTACGGTCTGTTACACCCATTCTTTCCGCCTTTACCGTCGCCGTAGTCGGAATAAAACGGGCAGTCAATCCCTCGGAAGAAGCCGGTGGATCTTAACATCGTTTACAAACGTTGCTCTCATTCCCGTTCACGTTTACAACTTGGGTAATTCCGTTCCTGCTGCAAAAATGTTGTCGGCGACAGAACAATAACAACGTCCCTACGGCGCCATGTTGGATCGGTCAGGAAGTGGAAACAACGCGAGAACGTCAAACGCCTGCGTGATGCTGCGTGATGCTGCGTGATTTGTCGTTGAAGTTCTTTATTATTTTGAAGAATTGATTATAGATCCATGTAAGTGCTAGCAGTTAGCTGAAAGTGTATGGCTGCATTCAACTATATAAATTACCTTTTATGGTTTGGAGAAACTGCAGCCGTAACGACGAGCAGGTTAATTTTAAACTATTATAATATGGATTTACGAATGGGTATTTTACAGAAGAGTTAAGAGAGGTTCTTCCTTCATACCTGATCAACTCATCTAAAATATTCATTTGACTGGTCTGCTTTAGATACATTTATATTATCAGCTACACTAACAATATTAGTGGTGTAATGAGGTGAGACAAAAACTCAGTTTATTATGCGAGAACCGCGCTTAAAGACACAAAGGTTACATGAGGTCAAGGGTCATGGTACATGCGCAGCAGCCAAAATAGTGTGATATGTTTTTCCATTTTCACAACTTAAAATGCACAAAATCACATGAAAACATGAACCACAGTCTCGGTCCAATCAAGTCCTAGTCCGGCCACACATCGGGACCACCAGGTCACCTAACCAAGGCAACGCCCCAACAGGCACAACCACGCACGGTGGCTCCATAGGAAGGCACTGGATTAAGGCGCCCAGGCGCACGCAGCCCGCCGGCCCGGGACCTCAGTAGCACGACTCACGCACGCACTGTCCGGACCAGAACACAAGGGACCCGGCTCCAGTCCAGACCACCAGCCACACTTCAGAGAGCTCCAACACCGGCCAAGCCCCTCCGGAAGAACAGACAACACGCCACACGGAGGTCAGGTGGGCCAAACTAAGCACCCTGGAGAGGCAAACGTGTTCCCCCCGTTTATACTGATAGAACCGCGCCAAAAGAGACTGCCAAATATATATGGTTACGTGAGGTCAAGGGTCATGGTACATGCACAACAGCGCCACAGCCGTTCATGTGTTGCTTAAACATTGCTCACATAAACATTTGTCCCTCTTCTCAGCCCCATTTCAGCAGTGCAGACCTCCGTTTTATCATTCTTTTTTTACTATTTTATTTTTCATTACATCATAGAACAACACAAACGAAGCAACAACATGATAACAACATCAAAAACAATAACAACAACAGCAGAAGAGAGAACGAAACAAAAAAAGACACAAAAAACACCACTGGACCAGGAAGAACGTAAACATTTAAAACAAACAAACAAACAAACATATTTATATAATTACTGCATATCAAGTTTTAAATTGGTCTATTTTTAAGTTCAGAATCAGGAAAGGTTTATTTCTATTGTCATTGAACACAGTTCGCAAACGGCGTTAAGGTGCAACATAAAACAATGAATAATAAAATAATAATAATATAATATATATAATATAATAGCAACGTCTGTAGAGTCAAATATGGCATGAAGAAATTAAGAATTTACGAATGAAATAAGGTAAAAAAATAACCTTGGTCTCAGTATGTACACAGAAATGTACACAGAAATGTACACAGAAATGTACACAGAAATGTACACAGAAATGTACACATGGTCAGAAATAGTGCAGAAAGTGAACAGTGCATGAATAGTATTGTTTATGTATTGTTAAAGTGGCAGGTGTTAAGTGTTCATGAGTCCAACGGAGAGGGAGAGAAACTGTTCTTGTGGCCGGAGGTTCTGGTCCGGATGGACCGTAGCCTCCTGCCTGAGGGGAGTGGCCTGCCTGAGGGGTGTGGTTCAAATAGCCTGTTTCCAGGGTGAGAAAGGCCCTGGAGATGTACAGGTCCTGCAGAGATGGAAGTCTGCAGCCTTCAATTGTGTCCATTGTGGGGGGTTTGAGGCCCAAGTACATTATTCCAAAATTGAATGGGATGGTGGTGTCAAAAATTTGCATTGTCTCGTTAATTACCGTCCAGTCTTTTTGTATAATTTTGACAGTCCCAAACACATGATAATGGTTTGCCTTCTGACTACCACAGTTTCTCCAACATTCAGCCCCTCCCTGTTAATAATGAGCACTCTGAACATGTTGTGTCATGAAAAAAATGGTCACATTCTTCCAACAGAACCCCCAAACATGGGACCCTGTGGTTCTCATTTCATTTTGATATACTTAGTAGATTGTCTGTCCAAGTCATTAATGCATTTATATACTTTTGATATTATTCCCCTTGAAAGTTCTGATTTATATGCCTGATAAAGATTTCAGTCAGAGGGCTATAATTGTCGTTATTTTGCTTTATTTCTTGATTATAATAATTCCTTATTCGTAAATATGTATATAAATCCTGCTTTTCCATGCCAAAGGATTCCTTCAACATATCAAAGTTTTGATTTTCTTTTACAATCTGGTAAAAGACTCTTGTGCCTTTAGTTGTCCATATCTTGAATCTGTTATTGATGCTTTGGCTTAAAACCTTGGTCATAAACCAACCTTTTTTAATTTATATGTTCCAATTAGCTTGTTCATGCACAGATTTCACCCTGGGATTCTCCATTTCCTCCTAATGACTCTCTACAGGAACCCTCGGCACAACATTACATTCAATATTTTTCCCACTGTGCCTCGTACTCCGGGTCACACGAGTACAGAAACGCTTTGATTTGAGCTGAAATAGAGCAACTCTTGAATCAGACTCAAGGTTTTTTACCATGCCATATAAATCTAGAGATAGTTTTATTCCACTCATCAAACAGCCGATTGGGGATGGGAATCAGTAGTGTCTGGAACAGGTTGAGAAATTTGGGCAAAACATTCATTTTAATAGTTTCAATCCTTTGGCTAGGACTTCAATATGGATTAAGGTTCCATTTTTCAAGGTCTTTCTTTATAGAGGAAAAAAAGAGGGGTATCGTTTTTATCTCTTTATGGAGAACTACACCTAAATATTAGAGGGAATCTGCCATTTAAATGGGTAGGTCATTCTAAATGTCAATGCCAGTAAGCTCAAATTAAATTGTTTTGTACATTCAGTTTGTATCCAGACATTGGGCCATTATCATCAAGGAGATGCATCCCATTAGGTATGGAAATCTCTGGCTTGGTCAGAAACAATAAAATATCCTTTGCATAACAAGCAGTTTTATGTTCCATCACGTGAATTGTAACACATGAATCGTTTCTGATTGTCTAATATACTGGGCCGATGGTTCCAAACACAAAGCGAACAGGGTGGGGGACGAGGCACAGCCCTGTCTCACTCCTCTTTCCAGGGTCAAATGGCCATTCATTTTTTTAAATAGTTTTTTATTATTAAATCATATTTTTGAAATGTGCGCAAAACTTTACATAAGTAAGGCCAGTTTAGAGAGTCAAACGCTTTCCCAGCATCCAGGCTCAATATTACAGCCTTGTTTTGTTGATTTTGTATATACTTCAGTATGTGTAAAGATCGTTGTATAATATCTTGTGTTTGTCGTTTCTTGATCAATCTGTTTACATGACATTTTGAACAAATTGAATAACTCCAGACGTCAGATTTTTGTCGTGCATGAAAACATAACCATTTAGTTTGGATTGATTTCACTTGTGGACTCTCAGTTTTCACTTTTTCACCGGGAAACACAATCCCAGGGCTGAACAGAGGCTGGTACAAATGACATAACATCTGACACAGAAATCACAAAGGCCCCTCACATTGAACCGCTCATACCGACTGTGCCTGAGCGCTCAGCCTTTCCAAGAGCGAGGCCGCTGGGGCTTTTGAGGCCTTCCCTCGCACACCTGGAGTGATTGGCCCGTCTCAGTCATTGTTCTCAGGTTTGTGGTGACCTCGATAAGGCAAGTACGATCTGTGCAGAGTCCGCTTTCAGTGACATTTAAAACGGAACAGAACAAATGGTAGGAGGTGGGGAAATGATCTGGTGAAAGAAAGGGTTAAATGTGGGTGAGTTACGTCTGTTGAGAAGCTGCAGTTGCCAAAAGCAGTGCTACAATGACAAATAGACAGTATTACATGAAATTAATAGAGATTATGAGGCCAAAACATCTCACTTTATCTCGTTGAATGTGGTGGGGCACGTTTCAATTGGTTTTGCTTTGGGTGGTCCTAGATCAGGGCTATTCAACTTAATTTTCCTGTGGGCCGGATTTTTTGGAGGACCAAAGCCTCTGGGCCGGAGGTGCACAACACCACTGTAACAACAAGTTCGGGTCGCACAAAATATCCCCAACACTGAATCAGTTAACACAATAATTAGTGAGGGATTAGATTTTTGTGAGAAATAAATTTACAAAATGCTTTACCAACTCTGTTTTGTAAAAATTGCTCATCCAGAACTGAACCAGAATTAAACTAGGACTAAACCCAAGACCAAACCAGGTCTAATCTAGAGCTAACCCAGAATAAACCAGTGAATACGATTTTTTTATATATATGGAAGATGGGTCGGGACCGGATTAAATCACTTGGAGGGCCTGATTTGGCCCCCGGGCCTTGAATGTTGAATAGCCCTGTCCTAGATTGTCTCCAATGTCGTAAGTGAACCGTACCGCTCCGTTTGAGGGGTTCGAAGGGTGTTGTGCGAGGTGGTAGCTTCCAGGGGGTGCTGGCTCACTTTAGGCCCCCCGGATCGCTTTACCACGAGGTGATTGGACAAGAGAACAAAAGAGAGCGCCAACTCGGGTGAGAACAAAATGGCAAAACGCAGACATAAATACAAAATAATTATTCTTCACCAAACGCTGACATAAACCGCTGAATTTCCAGTGATATTAGCTTTATCTGTTGAGCCGACAGACTTAGCAAAACAAAGCTAGCGCATGTTAGCATCAGCAGTTTCCTGTTATCGCGGCAAACATGCAGTAGTTATTATTAAGATATTTATATCCAGCTGCATAATGGATCCAACGCAGTCCAAACACAACACATTTCATAGACAAGTGAAATAAATGCAGAAAAAGTTGACAATAGACGTTGTGTCGTGTTCACGCCGGCTTTAGTCGCTTACTAAATGTCTTTTTGTGAATCGCTGAGATGGGCCTTATGGAGAAAGAGTATAATTCAATTTAGATTTTATTTGCAAGAAAACATTGGTTATGTTCGGGTGACGTCAGTGGCGGACCTCTGCGAGACGAACCTCCCCCTCTGTGATGTCATCAAAAAAGCGCCATTCCACCAAAAATGCAGAGATTTGCGCGCATTTTAAACCTTTTGTTATCACAGTTTTATGACAGTAACCTTAAATATAATCACATTTCCTTTTGTTTTACTGAAAAGTGTAGTCTAAGGTGTCATGTGGACTTTTAACCTCGAGGCCCAAGTCGTGGTTAAATCCATCCTTCATATCAGATTTTGTGCTTCATCCATCATTTTATCTTCACAATCGCATGAACTTCAAATGTATGTCCAGACAGTTACTTTTAAAATTGGGTTACTCCAGACGTTTCCCGGTCTTTAAACATTTATTCATACGCTCATGTAAAACCGGACCACTGTTTTGAACTCTTGCTCAGTTCAAACATCTGCCACATTAGACCTCATTCTTTTGCTCATGTCGAGTTGATTGTCTTGCATAACGCGCCGTACTTTGAGTTGACGTCGTCTCAAATCATTTCCAGACTTCTGAACGGATCTCATGACTTGGATTTGGTCCCATGATGCTGTCGTGTTCATCTTTACGTAAGGCCTGATGTAACACTTTTACTGAACCACTGTACGGTGAGTTCACGGTCAGTGGTTTCGCGTGTAAAGTTAAGCAGAAGTACAATAAAAGCACTTTCAACAATTCGTTTCGCTCGATTCACTGACATAATAATAGATAGACAACTCGTAAAAACTATATTGCGGGGGGAAAGTGTCGGGAAATCATGCTAAACATATGTACAAACCTAATGCGTTGATAGAGACTTCGAGATGCTTTCAAACTACATCAGTTCGCTGTAAACTGCAGTGATTTTTGTGACTTTAATCCACTTTATTTTTGCAACGCACAAAATCACAACAGTCCCGTCCACTTCGAAGTCAGCGGAAGTTAATATATCCCAATAGATTTCCCTATAATTTCCTTGAAAATATCAGATAATAAATGTCAAGGTCTGGCAACAACACGTCTAATTGAGGAAATAAAAGTACAGAGTGTTAAGAAGACCAAATTCATCTTTTTGGAGTCTGTTTTCAGTCCCAAAAAAAAAGCTTCTGAACTGAAAAAGTCACATTAAAAGTGTTAAATCCAATGCATTTAGTTAAGAACTTTTTTTGTTTTTTTGTTTGTTTTTTTTGGTTATCCATTTATCGGGATGCATATTGTGTCGTGAGGTTCTTGGCAATACCCAGTCCTTTATCCCAATCACGATATTTTCAGACAATATTATGGCAAAAGGACCAAAATCTGCAAAAAAATAAAAATAAAAAGTGCCTGTAAATGGTTCAAATATCGCCCTTAACTGAGCAATTAAGTGCATAAATCTTGAGTTTTTACCGTTATTTGAAGGATTACTATTTATGTATTTAAATCAGCTCTTTCTGCAACACTTAATTATACTCAATATTCAAATTTGGCAATAACAAAACTTTATCAACTAGAGTTTATATCTACTACATATCTACTCTACATCTACTCTATTGTGGTGGATAATTACAGAACAAAAAAAACAACATCTGTCATAAATGGAATCGTTGCAGTGTAACTCCCCTCGTTTTCCGCTAGAGGGAGACAGTCATTGCTGGTCTGACTGTTGCTGTTACAGTATAAATAAATATATAGCTCGTGGATGGAGGCAGTGGAGTTGCATCATTACGTTCCCCACGCCTCTGTGACGTTTGTAAATGAAAGTTATGCAAGGCTTTTTCTCTTTTTTCCCCTCCTTGTTTCTCTTTTCCAGGGCCATGTGGAACACCTTGTACTCTGCAGTGTTTTTTTTACCCCTCTAACCTTCTGCACTCCCAGTATGTCGCAGGACCTCACATCAAGCAGCAATAAAAGGATATTTTTCATTTTCGTTCATTGTGCAGCCCTATCAAAGTTGTATATTGTGGAGTGTTTTTAGATGCTTTAAACGGCATCAGGGTGTTCAGAATTTCAGAATGGAGGCGAAATGTAGTTAAACACAGCACATTTGAGCTAAATGCTAACGGTTTTAAGTCTTTATTACAAAAAATAGGCGACAATTTTAAGTTTCCAGGTTAGAAATGTGCAGTTTGTGTTGTTTTCTGTTACAAAACAAAGGGGGAAATGTGTGTTTTAGCTTCACAAAAGTATAATGTGTGGTAAAGTGTGCAATGTATCTCAAGATTAAATGCAAAACTATTCTGGGCTCAACATTTGTCCAGTAAAACCTAAAAATTATGACTTTGTCGTCATCCAAAATGCTTAGTATCTATCGCAATTGTATATTACATAAAGAATAAAGTCAAATACAATGTAAAAGTCTTTAAACCAGGCTCTGATGTCACTCACATGGGTCCGAGTGGTTTCCATTTGCCAAAACCACCTTCATCTGTCACATTTGTTGATATTCTGAGGCTAATCCAAGTGTTTCCTTTTGAATCACAGCATGTTCCACTTCACTTTTAGAATGTTTTTGTTTGCATATTTTTAAAGGCTGATAAATGGCGGAGAAATGCACTGCTGGTGTTGTGAGCTGATTCAAACGAGAGACGCAGCCACACTTGATCAGCCTTAAAGCTCCAGCACAGGTCGAAAGAAGAGAAAAGGAGCTTTGTTTGGACACTTTAGTGAAGCATTTATCTCAGCACGCAAGAAGATGACACTGGAAAACGTATTTTAGATGAGAATGTGTTTTTTTTCTTTTCTTTCAGTGCAATATGCAAGAAACTACACAAGTTTCAGTTCAGTTTATTTAGTTCCACATCACACTTCATCACATCGCACACAGATATACAAGTTTTGAGTGACCAAAATAAGCAAAAGCAAAAGGATTGTGTGAAAAAACAAGACAAATATGACACAGAGAGCAAGTAAAAAAGAAAAAACGTGACACAGAGAGCAAGCAAAAAAGAAAAATATGACACAGAGAGCAAGCAAAAAAAGAAATAACGTGACACAGAGAGCAAGCAAAAAAAGAAAAAATGTGACACAGAGAGCAAGTAAAAAAAAGAAAAAACGTGACAGAGAGCAAGCAAAAAAAGAAAAACGTGACACAGAGAGCAAGAAAAAAAAAACTGACACAGAGAGCAAGTAAAAAAAGAAAAACGTGACACAAGAGAGCAAGTAAAAAAGAAAAACATGACACAGAGAGCAAGCAAAAAAGAAAAACAGACACTAGAGAGCAAAGTAAAAAAAGAAAAACGTGACACAGAGAGCAAGCAAAAAAAGAAATAACGTGACACAGAGAGCAAGCAAAAAAAAAATATGACACAGAGAGCAAGCAAAAAAAGAATAACGTGACACAGAGAGCAAGCAAAAAAAGAAAAAATGTGACACAAGAGAGCAAGAAAAAGAAAAACGTGACACAGAGAGCAAGCAAAAAAGAAAACGTGAACAGAGAAGCAAAAAAGAAAAACGTGACACAGAGAGCAAGCAAAAAAAGAAAAACGTGACACAGAGAGCAACAAAAAAAAAACATGACAACAGAGGCAAGTAAAAAAGAAAAAACGTGACACAGAGAGCAAGTAAAAAGAAAAAAATGACACAGAGAGCAAGCAAAAAAGAAAAAACATGACACTGAGAGCAAGTAAAAAAGAAAACATGACACAGAGAGCAAGCAAAAAAGAAAATAACGTGACACAGAGAGCAAGCAAAAAAAGAAAAATGTGACACAGAGAGCAAGCAAAAAAGAAAAATATGACACAGAGAGCAAGCAAAAAAAGAAATAACGTGACACAGAGAGCAAGCAAAAAAGAAAAAATGTGACACAGAGAGCAAGTAAAAAAAAGAAAAAACGTGACACAGAGAGCAAGCAAAAAAGAAAAAACGTGACACAGAGCAAGTAAAAAAAGAAAAATATGACACAGAGAGCAAGCAAAAAAGAAAAAGCATGACACAGAGAGCAAGCAAAAAAGAAATAACGTGACACAGAGAGCAAGCAAAAAAGAAAAACGTGACACAAATCAAAATAAAAAAACGTGACAAGCAAAAAAAAAGTATAAATCTTTAACCTTAATAACGTAGACACTGTCTCGAATGGCCTGAGACACAATTTCTTTCTTGCCCTAATCTGGCCTGTTGTTTCTAGTTTCTTTGTTAATCTGAGTGGTTTGGAGCCTCCGCGTAAACGATTTTCAGATTATAAAAGGCGTTTTAATCTGCCTTCACGCCGCATTATCGTTGTTTCCCGCGGTTTGAGTCGAGTTCCATGTGTTTGAGGCTGCAACTGCACTGCGCTTGGTCGTATACGTTGCATGTTTACAGTTGCACGTGGGCTTCGCGTTCGTGGAAAACGCCGGCTTTCTCAGCACAGTATATTTAGAAAGCAGGTGTAACCGTACCTCATAGTAAAATACTGTCTGGCGGCGTACAGTTTATCGAGATGGTACATGAACACATTTTGTCACGTCTAAAAATAAAAACTTAAGGGTTAGTTGGTTTATTCGTTTATTTCGGTTACAGACATTACTCCAAAGACGTTAACACTTGACACGTAGAAAGAAAGAAAAGGTTTAGGCTGAAGCACATGTTTTTTCCCCTCAGTTTTTAAAGAAGATTGAGCATAAAACCCAATAAGGAAAGCGAAAACCAGAATAAAAACA
This sequence comes from Chaenogobius annularis, assembly GCA_015082035.1. Classification (NCBI taxonomy): domain Eukaryota; kingdom Metazoa; phylum Chordata; class Actinopteri; order Gobiiformes; family Gobiidae; genus Chaenogobius; species Chaenogobius annularis. Next base: position 132,310 of record BJKM01000616.1, on the reverse strand, counting down.
ACACAAGTAGCACTCGGCATTAAACAAAACAAAATCATGGCACGTTTCAATTTAAATAAAAGTCCCACATGGTCCAAAGTCTGTCAAATTTGTCCATTTCCAAATTAAATCAAGATTACGGCATTCAATTCATCGGTAATCAAGATGATCCAGGTCAGAATATAATCGTCAGGACTAAAATAAATAACAATCGTGACAAAATTAACCCTTTTTAGAGCAATTTATAGTCCACAAAATAGATTTAAATGTAAATCACCTTTTAATCTGGCTGTTTTTGTCACATTTAACTTTATTTTGTCTGTCAGAAAGCTCAATTCTGTAAAGCCGCTCGCAAACGTGAGGAACAGTCACATGTCAGACAGAGAGTTACACATTTACACTTCTTTTTAATGTGGAAGAGAGTGGGAAACGTTTATCCACCGCTTTAACAGACATTTCACAGTATTTGTTCTAAATGTCTTTTCTGTAAACATCCCGGTTGCTCTAAGTTCGTGTTGGCACCAATCCTTCTCCAGCTCGTCCCAAACACTCTCACTGGGGTTCAGATCTGTACGAGATTAGTTTCTGCTGCGAGTTTGAACCCCCTTCTCCAACACACACCGACGTCCATGACCACGGGATTCGTCTTTCCACGCGGTCGTTTCACAAATGAGAAGGCAGTTTTCCAGTGGGAGGCTCGTACTTACTGTATTTGCTTCGATGAATCACACAAACTACACACTAAACTGTAAATAATACTGGATGTAATGGAGACAATTATTCATGAGCAGTTTTTCTTGCGCTTGATGCTGGTTTTTCTTGTTTGGCAAAAGGTGAGAAAGACTCTTTGTGCTCGGTATTATTCATGGTAGAATGTGGAGAGACCGGGGGGAAAATAACAGCAAACTCAGTGACCTCTGCTCCAGCACACGAGGCGGTCTAATAATACCTCTAGAGTCGACATGGGGGTGGGGGCTGGTCAAAAACATCAATACACAGATACGGATCAATAACACTAACGAGATACTCATGTTTTTTACTCCACAGTTTTTAAAGACGATTAAAGTGCCAATGACAGGTTTTTTTTTACGATTTTCTAATTTTTACTTTATTTGGTGTATTTGTACCTGTCGTACATATAAATCATAGTTTGACACCGATCGAGCAGGTATTTGTGGAGAAAGCGTCAACAAATCTGTAGAAAAATGACAGGAAGTGACATCACACTAGGGACATTTCTCGTTCCAGTCAAAGTTTATGCAGAATTTACACAAAAGAAACAACTTTTTTTGACCCTCTAAACATTAATTTAACAAAATAAAGTCGCTCTCATGTATTTTTATTTGTTAAGTAAAAAAACGTTGTGACATTAGATGAGTTTTTGCCCAGTGTTTGCTGGGTAATTTCCTAGTGTGATGTCATCAATTACAAACAGGAAGTGAAATTATAAACCTAAAAAATGTGCTATTCTGGGATGACATTTAAAAAAAAAAAAAATTTGCAAAATTATGAATATATTTATCTTAACTGCATTTTAGTTCAATGAGTCCGACCTGTAGGGGGCACTTTAAGCATAAAACATAGAAAACCAACATTAAAAGAACACAAGTTGCACAAAACATTAAAAGAAACGAAGTCATGGCATTTTTATATTTAAATACAAATTCTATTTGGTCCAAAGTTTGTCAAATCTGAAGCAAAATTAAGTATTTTTAGTCCAAAAAAATAGACTTGTATGAAAATAACGTATTTATCCTGCTGTTTTTGTCACATTTAACTTGATTTTGTCTTTCAGAAAATCAAATTTCATAAAGCTGGTCACAAATTTGAGGAACAGTCACAAGTCAGACCACGAGAATGAAAGAAAATTACTGTTTTCACTGTCGTTATGGTCACAGTCTCAATAATCGTGAATAATCATACTCATACTAAATTGAGTGGGATGGCAGTGTCAAAATATTTTAGCATTTTAAATTTTTCTCAACCTTCTTTTTATGAAGAAATAAGGCATTTTATGTGTGAAAACGGCCAAAACATGCACATATTTGGGACATTTAAATCTGAAAAATGGACAGAGCCATGTTTAATTTTCATATTTTATTTTCTTGACATATTGAATACAGTTTTTTTTACAGATGTGTATTTTGTATTTCTAGTATTGTATTTGATTAAACTAGATCTGACTGAGGGTTGGCAGAAAACTTCAAATTTTGCTTCATTTTTCAGACTTAAAACTTGAATAAATCTGGCTTGGAATTAGACATCAACAAATCCTTCAGAACGTTTTATCAAAATCTTGTTCAATTCAAGATTGTAAAGTTTGGGGTGTGTAGGAGCTACTTTCAGGGCTGATCTTTGTGTTTCAGAGGGGGGGGGATGCGACGAAGTGGATTAAATGAAGGAATAAAAGCAAACAAAGAGTTTTGCCTGCAGTGCCTTGCCTTAAAGCATGACAGTGTACAATTACAAGTTGCTAAACCAGTATTTGGCTCATTCAGCATTTGTTCAGAAGGTTCAGGACCAGGTTCAGGACCAGGACCTCTTGCAGCAGGTTGCATCAGTCTGCAGACCACGCTCCTTCCCTGTCTCTGCTGCATGTGTCGAGTTTCACTTTACCGGTGACAGTTCCAAAGAAGAAACCCGAGTCACGTTTGAGCGCCGTGTGAGCGCCGTGTGAGCGACGATGATACTCAAGTTTACTTAAGTAACTGTTCAATCAAGTGTTCAGACATTATGCTTCTGCTTGAGTAACATATTTGACAGTGTAACGTGAGTAAAAGTGTTGGTGCCTCTTCCCACTGTGAGTAAAGCTCTACATTGGACAATATTAAACGGGTTGAACATTTGTTTTCCTCAGATTTGATTCAGTTTTTCTCCTTTTTTTTGCTTCCATCCTTTGTGTACGCACGCTCTGTACAGACGTCTAGGGACGGTCAAACATGGGAAAGAATCAATCTAAAAGCAATGTATCCCGGAGACATCTGTTACGCTGGCAATGTCAAATAAATATGGGAAAGAGTGTCTGGAATGTCTGCCAGGGTGGGCCAATAGACTTGGTTTTCCATCTGGCGGATCGCTAAGCACGGACAAAATGTATGATTCAGGTCAGCAACATTGTTAAATTGAATGACTAGAAATGAAGGTTTTGTCTTTTTGATTTTAATGCCTTTTTTCAGGTTGTGTGAAGCACTTTGAATTGCCTTGTGTATGAATTGTGCTCTACATGTAACTTTTTATTACATTAACTTCAAATTATAAATCAGATGTTACGTACTTCAGTAGTACTTTTTAAATTCTTATTTCTGGAGCACTGCTTTTGTACTTCTACATGATATCATCACCAGTGTCTTGCTTTATTTTAGATTTAACCTTTAATCTCAAGGTACCCATCCCTCAGCCATGTCCAGATCTTGTTGCTAGGTTTGGTCAGGACTACCTTCACTGAGGGACTTTTACAGTTGTGCATGCTTTAACTGTTAAAAACTGTTTTGTTTGGCTGTGCATATGACTGAAATGCTTTTCTTTGCACTCTTCTCTTTTATGTCTTAAACTACTTGACGAAGAGCCTCAAAATGGCACCTTTAAATCTCTTTAAATGAAGGTTTTGTGATTTCTGCACTTTGAATTGTCTTGTGTACGAATTGTGCTCTACAAATAATGTAGATAAACTTGCCTTGCCTTGCCTTTATGTTGATGGGGGGGGATGAGTGCCTGGCGCAAACCCACCTACACACGGGAGTTAAACCCTCAACCTTCTCGCTGTGGGTAAAACACAGTTAAGATAATTATATGCAAGATCTTTTTTTTTAACAACTTTTACAGATTTGATCCCAGTTTGGCCATCTTTCAGGGTCTGGGCTGATTTGGTTGCCATGGTAACGAGTACTGTCACTAAACTGTCCTAAACTGTTGCATTTTTGACTGTTTTATTTATATGATAAGATGAGATAAGGTGATACAGTTGTTTTATCAAAGTCATCACCACTTTCATAACCTAAACCCTCATGACCAATCACAGCACACCGTCCCAGCGGACCCGACACACCTGCATCACCTCCTGGTTGTAAATCATGACATCACACCAGGAAATAACTGTTTCCCGGCAACCATGTTTGACACTGGGCCCAAAACTCCTCCAACGTCTCCGAAATTAAGACTAAAAATAGACAAGAACAGCAATTTTTTCTACTTTCCACCAAATAAAGTCAAAACATAAAATCGTAAAAACCTGTCTTACGCACTACGACAGATGCATACTTTTACTTTTGTACTTTCCGCCACTGGATATCATCATCATCGCACCGTGTACCGTGTACCGTGTACCGCGACTCAAAGCCCTCACGTACTTGCACATATGATTGACGTAGCTGTCCTCTCGCTGAAGCCGGTGTTTACCAACATCCAAGGCCGCGGCTGACATGAGCGGCGGGCGTATCGGGGGGAGCGGCTGATAAGAGACGGCATCATGCGACGCGACCTCAGCCTTGGCCAAGAGATAACGGCGCCGGAGTTAATGTAAAACCACTGACTAATGCGAGCGGGGGAAAAACATTCGACTGATTATCCATTTATTGATTTATGGTTTTAATATGGGAAAGGGCGGGGTTGTTTACTGGAAACAATGTCGGAAGTGATGTTATTTACAAGAATTGTTCTATATGGATGTTTTTTTCTCTGCCGATACGATATATAATATTTGTCTTGCTGTTCTAGCCGATAATAATACGTTTTTATGTTAGGTTTTAGCCTTTAATGTTACGTTTTAGCCTATAATTGTACGTTTTTTTGTTACATTTTAGCCGATAATCGTACGTTTTAATGTTACGTTTTAGCCTTTAATTATACGTTTTCATGTTACGTTTTAGCCTATAATTGAACATTTTTATGTTACATTTTAGCCTATAATCGTATGTTTTTTTTTTTACGTTTTAGCTGATAATCGTACGTTTTTATGTTACGTTTTAGCTGATAATCGTACGTCTTTATTTTGCGTTTTGGCCGATAATCCATACGTTTTATTTTGCGTTTTGCCGTAATCGTACTTTTTATGTTACGTTTTAGCGATAATCGTACGTCTTTATTTTGCGTTTTGCCGATAATCGTACGTTTTATGTTACGTTTTAGCCAAAATCGTACGTCTTTATTTTGCGTTGTTGGCCGATAATCGTACGTTTTTATGTACGTTTTAGCCGATAATCGTTACGTTTTTATGTTACGTTTTAGCCGGATAATCGTACGTCTTTATTTTGCGTTTTGGCCGATAATCGTACGTCTTTTTTTTCGCGTTTGGCCGATAATCGTACGTTTTATATGTTTAGCGTTTAGCCGATAATCGTACGTCTTTATTTTGCGTTTTGGCCGATAATCGTACGTTTTTATGTTACGTTTTAGCCGATAATCGTACGTCTTTATTTTGCGTTTTGGCCGATAATCGTACGTTTTTATGTTACGTTTTAGCCGATAATCGTACGTTTTTATTTTGCGTTTTGGCCGATAATCGTCCGTTTTTATGTCAATATCACAATTCCTGGCTCTTACACACTGGACATTTTCGTCTCTTTTCGTGGTTAATACGTTTAATCATAGACCGTATTCTCTACATTCTATTCTCTGTATTTTATTATTATTGCCCATCCCCTATTATTAATGTCCCGTTTCAAATCAAAAGTATTAAAGTTTCCATTTAAGACTACTACATTTAGATTGGCGTTGCTGCGTTGATGGCAGGTTCTGGAAAGATGTGAAAGAACAAAGTGCCTCATCATCACTGCATTTCGAACGAGTCAAATCCGGCGTGCGGTTTCTATTAAAAGAGTCGAGTCAAGAGATACCGCGTCCGTCACTTGAATAGTCTGTACACGTGGCAACAAGGAGGCAAACCACTATCGCGTATTCTGGGACTGTCCTGAAGGGGGCAAACCACTGTCACGTAGTCTGGGACTGTCCTGACATTAAGGATGCACTGCAGACAAGTTTTGACATCGCCATTCCACTTGCTTTTGGAACTATGTACCTGGGCCTGAGGACTCCTGCCATGGACGCAATGAACAGATACCTCTGGAACATACTCCTGGCAGCGGCGAAAAAGGCCTTCACAAATGAAGTGTGTGACAGAAGTTACACCGACGATCACAAGGACTGGACCGACGTAACTTTGGACATTCGAAAAGTGGAAAAACACAATCGGCCTTGAACTGGAAATGTTTAAATCTGAAGGACTATGGACTTTGGTTGGTTTTAGTCTGGCTTTAGTCCTAATTTTGTCCCTGGTTTAGTCTCTCTTTAGTCCTGGTTTTGTCCCTGGTTTAGTCTCTCTTTAGTCCTGGTTTTGGCCTTTTTTTAGTCTCGCTTTAGTCCTGGTTTTGTCCTGTTTTAGTCTTGCTTTAGTCCTGGTTTTGTCGCTGGTTTAGGCCTTTTTTTAGTCTTGTTTTAGTCCTGGTTTTAGTCCTGGTTTTATCCCTGGTTTAGTCTTGCTTTAGTCTTGTTTTAGTCCTGGTCCATTTCACACAAACCTCTATTAATACATTGAAAGATACGTTTCAACACACTGGATTATAACAGGACTAAAGCAAGACTAAAACAGGGATAAAACCAGGACTAAACCAGGGACAAAACCAGGACTAAAGCGAGACTAGTCCTGGTTTTGTCCCTGGTTCAGTCCTGTTTTAAAGTGAGACTAAAACGAGACAATAACACACGTCTCAATATCATGATCTCCACTAAAGTAAAGAGATGCTCATTTGCCCTGGACAACATTTGGATAATACTTCGTTTTGACTCGTTCTTTGGATGTTCAGAACTCTTTTCTGCCGTCAGAGGTTTGGTCTGTAATAAAACACACACCTTTAGGTTCCTGATAATCTGAAGCGCTGTTTGAACCCAGTTAAACATGTGTGGACTTCTCACAAACGTCACGTGTTTCACACTTTTACTGATGAGTTCATTCTTTCACCTCCAGATCAGGAACACGTTTCAAACAGAACTTTAAATGTTCATGACAGGAACATGATATAAATGCATTTGACTTAACCTGAACCTCAAAGTGTAATTGTGTACTTATTGGCTTTGATATTGATCTTTATTCATGAACTCTAGAGGTGCAATATATCAAATAATTACAAATACTGTGACTGAAGATATGCACATTTTGAAAATTGGTCTGTGTATATGTATAATAAACATCTCATGTTTATTGCAGCATTAACATGGGACAAAAAGTAACCCTCATTAGTTCTGAAGTATAATGCGCATGTGGGATTATATCTCCACACCCAAATGAAGTGCATTCAAGAAAAATGCAAACCCACTTTGTTTCAAAGCATTTTATTTCTTTTTTTTTATAGAAAAACAATACAAAATTCTTTAGCAACGGTCAAATGTTGCCTTGAGTGAACTGCAATCATTCACATGGTACAGTAAAGTGCTTATTTAAATCAAAAATATTTTGTATTAAAAAGGAGTTAATTCCAATCATCTTCCATTGAACACAATGGGCCTGGGTGGAGATGGTGAGTTTCCAATGTAGACTGGGACCAGTTACGGTCTAATGGATGCTTGGGAACATGACTGTGTTGGATTGTAAATGCGTTGCCTCAAGGCTACATTCAACACGAAGAGTCCTTCAGGATAAATGACGTGAACTCCCCTTACTTCAATGACAAACACAAAAACTCAGACTTGATACAATTTGTCCCGTTCCCCAGTAAAAGGCAGCTGAAAAACACTGCCACACCACGCAAAAATTAGAAATGGTCGTGACCAGAAAACGTCTTTTACCAGGTACGAGAGAGTGTGGTCAAAAGTGTGCGCGTCTGAGAATCAACCCTCTCAAAAGTAGGGACATTAAACGCTTTTACGCTCAATGGGGAGAAGGCAGAATACTGAACTGTAAAAGGTATTTCATAAACCCAAAGATTGCCTCCATCTTCAGCTTAATGCTCTTCAATTAGAAGCAAAGTTTCCCAAATGGAGAAGAAACAGCTGCATACACAAATTCAAGTAAGTCTTATTATAAGACATAAACCCATATTGATGCATCTGAAGGATAGATTTCCCAACTTCGTACAGTGTCCTTTTATCAGCAGAACAGCTTTGTGAAACTAACAGCCATTTCCAGAGTCTGGCACTGCCCATCACATTAAAACTATGGACTCAGCCATTCCCAAACTTTAAACTCTTTCACTACATGAGCGTGAAGGTCGTCGTGGTGAAAGTGAGTGTGTCGTTTGGGAAGAGCAGCTACTCTTTGGTGAAATGACTACAGCGTGGTGAGACCTCAGTCCACTTCCTGTCAGTTTCTGAATGAGTTTTAGCTTAAAGAACAAAACGATTATTGCCGTAGCATTTTACACAAACAAAACTTAAAATCTCCCCTTTTCTGGGCCTGAACGCTCCAGACGAACGCAAACGCTCCTCATTCACCACTGAACTTATTTTTAAAAAAACAAAACACCAACATATAAAAAGGAAAATATCCGGTGTTTAACCTGAACAACAGCACCTGCTTGAAAAATTATAGAAAAAGAAAAAGCTTATTAAATCGCCATACCAAAATGAGAAGGAAACAAAACAAACTCAGTGTGGCACATGTGACATGGAGTTTTCCAAAATACAAAAATGTCCATGGAAGACTTTTCCCCCCCTCTTTTTAAACTTTTTGGAATGTTTTTCCTTTTTAATTTTTTTTTTTCTGTTTTGAAATTTATTTCAATTTGCTTGGAAATCTTTTGTCCATTAGTCTTATTTTTAAGGGTTTTTAAATGGAATTACAGGACTAAATATGGAGCCCAAAAAAAGGTCCAAGTTTGTCTTTTTTACACAAACTAAAAGGAAAAAAAAGGGTCACATTTGCTGAAATGTGCTTTTGCAAACCCTCAAACAGGGATACATACGTTTACTGCCAAAATATTAGGACAATTTAAAAAAAAAAAAAAAATGAAAAAAAGTACATGTACTGGTTGTAGTAAAGGAACATGTCATCTGAAAACATTTACATGACAAGAGCTTCGTCCCACAGTCGAGGCTTCAAACCTGCTCTTCAAACACTGAGGACATGAAGCAGACATGGAGCAGACGATGAGACACAAGGATCAGACATGGATCAGACATGGATCAGACATTGTGGCCTTTTGGTTTTTTCAAACTGCATACATTGGTCAACAGTAAGTCATGGCTTGAACAGAAACATTCTCATCTTAAGTGCACGGCCAATTATTTATCACCTTATGAATTTGAGCTTAACAAACTGCCTCCAGGCTCGGCAGCGTTTGACCCCAATCGACTGAATCCATTCAGAGACTTCATGGCGTATTGCATAAGCGTGTACGCATGTGCAGATCGGTCATACATGCAGATACATACACGCACAACCTAACTTATATTCACAGTGGATCCAGTTGTGACGTGGAGCAGCACAAGTCCTTTGGTGTTTTAGTCTTGAGAAGTGTCCGATTTTCTTCCAAACGGAGTTGTATGAAAATAATATTTATAAATTAGGAAAAGCCCTCCAAATAACCCTGGCCCTCCCCGAACATTAACTGCACATGTCGTGTAGTTGTGCTTTCAGAAGTGCTGCAGAAGTGCAGAAGCATTGACGAGGCAGAGCTGGGCAGGACAAGGCCAGAGTCCCGAGGCAGGAGGCGGTCAGGGGCGGGGGCATCTTCTGGTCTCAGTCTGGTCCCGATGAGTCAGGCACAGTCCCCCACGATGACAGAGAGCCAGGAGCTTTCCGCAGCTCTGCGGGCCGACACGGGAACCGGTTTTGGGCTGGCTGTTCTCTGCGGCGCCGGGCCAGTTTGAGTCTGAGGAGGAGAAGGCGCATGGAGACCCACTCGCAGTGACCACGAAAGGACGTCCTGCTGCTGCTGCTCCTCCATCCCGTCCTGTTCAGCCAGCTGCCTGTTCACCGCCATGCTTTGTCCGCGAAGAACGTCAGGTCCCTGGCAATGCTGGTTCTGATGGACACAAACACGCGTTTACACTCAAAGCCGCACACATCGTTTTCAGAACCGTTTTCACACGGGACCTCGCTCACCTTTGATGCAGAATGGAGGTTGGCAGAATATCAGAAGCACCCTGATGATTAAAGAGTTCATTAGAACTCAAACATAACGCAAACATTAACAACAGCCCTTAGGCAGGACTTACCCTCTCACCCAGGGGTCTGCAGCACCTGGCTGGCACTCAGTCGGTTTTGGCATCCCGAACTAGATTTGGGAAATGAGGTCTTTGGCACTTGAGGAGATGTGAGCCCAGTCTTTTTCTGGGAACTCATACTTTCCTTCCTGAATGCTCTCAAACAGAGTATTCTGTGGACAGGAGGAGCGCGTTACTTCAGTCGACAGGAGAACCTGACCTTGAGGTAAATGTGGTCAAACGGGGAGACCCTTTACCTGACAGTGTGGCAGGGCTCCCCCAGCTCCCAGCCACAGCTCCCCCACAGCGGCCCACAAACGGAGGATAACGCTCAACAGATGTACAGGATGACCCCCAGACTCCACAGGTCACAGCGCTTGTCGTAGATGGTGGCCTCCCGTTGAAGGCCTCCACCACCTCCGGAGCCATGTACTCTGCCGAGCCGCACTGCAACACACACAAACCACACACAATCAGGACAGAGCTACAGACACACACAACCATACACAATCAGGACAGAGCTACAGGACACACACACACAACCAGCACACAATCAGGACAGAGCTACAGGACACACACAACACAACCAGCACACAATCAGGACAGAGCTACAGACACACACAACCAGTACACAATCAGGACAGAGCTACAGGACACACACACACAACCAGCAACACAATCAGGACAGAGCTACAGGACACACACACACACACAGCACACAATCAGGACAGAGCTACAGGACACACACACACAACCAACACAAATCAGGACAGAGCTCAGGACACGACACAGGCAGTCAGACAGAGCTTTGACATTCCTGACTCAGCTGACGCCTCGTGGTCCGGCGCAGTGACCCCGTGGTCCGGCGCGGTCCGGCGCACAGTGACCTCGTGGTCCGGCGCAGTGACCTCGTGGTCCGGCGCAGTGACCTCGTGGTCCGGCGCAGTGACCTCGTGGTCCGGCGCAGTGACCTCGTGGTCCGGCGCAGTGACCTCGGGCCGACACATTCAAACACTTTCTCCTCTTGAACACTCTGTACTAACGCATCACAACTTCAAAACTTGACTCTAAAAAGGAAACGATTGGAGGTTTTTAGCGCGCTCATGTAAATCGGGGCTGCTGCGGTCGGGCGGGGCCGCTTTAACTCTGGCCATTACGCGCGCAGCGAGTCGCCGCTGAAGGACCCGGAGCGACGTTACGTAGCCGACAACGGAAACTAGGCCAGAGTCGGAAAAGAGGATTGGCTGAACGGCAGGACGCTTGCATAACCGGAACACAAACGCCAAATGTGTGGACACTTTATGGAGCGGGGCGGGAGGGCGGCGGGGCGGGAGGGCGGCGGGACATCACAGGAACAAGGCTTGTTTGGCTTTTAGAACTGGAAACGCCTGGAAGCACACGCTGTACTCGTCAGCTGCCTTGCATGACCGACATTCGAGGGGGAAAACAACACGCTGACCTATATATCTGCGTCAACAAGAATGTACTGCGCCTTTTGTGCCCCTGTGCCAAGGGCCAGCTGCCCCCCAAACTCCACCTCCGAGCCTCACGTAAACCACATGTCGAGCCATGGAATCTGTGCCCGGACAAAGCTGCCTCAGTCTTTCTTTGGAGAGAAAACATAAAGCCCATCCCCCCCCATCGCAGTCCATAGGCTCCGTCTGAGTGGTCCGACGAGCCTCTATTCAGGTCACGTATGCGGCCGTGTAAACAGAACCGCGGAGGGCTTTCTACCTACACGTCTTTGCCCAGAACCACACTTGGATGTCAAAGCAGAGCAGAGTTTTCCACAGAAACAATTGCGTTGAGATTTGACCTTTTTAATACAAAAAAACTGCTGATTCTGATCAAAATGTCAAAAAGAATGATTTTTTTTCGTATTTTCTTCTCTAAAAACGTAAATCTTCTCCATCCAGAAGCCTCGCTCACCATATTTCAACACGTTATAGGTTCATTTATTGCAGCGTGAGACTTCGGATACATTTGACTAATTACTCGAGTAGTTTTGCTGAATAAAAGATTCTGGGCTAAATTACATGGCATTTGTTTACAGCAAGTGAAATAATTGCAGCGTTTCACGATTTGCCAACTGACGCTTGAAGTGCAGCTGTGATTGGAGCGAGAAGGTTAAAAACACAACCATCTCTTCCTCAGAACCACTGCTGCCTTCTCATTGGCTGCGGTGGGCTTTACTGTAAGCGCGCGTCACGTCGCCGCCACTTTAAAGCCGCGCTGGGCTTCGTACCAGGAACTGTTACCGCACTGGATTTTCTCTTTTCTTTCTTTGGCATCTCGTCTGGGGATTTCCTGCCACAACCACGTGACGGGGCCAGGGCCGCGCGCCGCCGTCGACGCGTCTCTGGCGTTTGCAAACCGGAGGATTTGCATTAGGAGGCTTAAGTCTGCTAATCTGAACGCCACACCGCGCCGATCGTGGCAGTTTAACAGTTGAAACGATTTGTAAATATTTGAAGAAACTGGGTTGAGTGACGCGAACCTATTCCTGGTGAAAGGTGCAATTTCCCTTTTGATATTTTACTCTGGATGCAATGAAGAGTCAGATTTATTGTCACTAGTCGACTATTAAAACTACTCGCAATAGTTATTTGAGATATTTTAGAGTCTGTACAGTCTATGTAAGTGTTTATTTTTAACAAAACAAGTCAAAATGTCAAAATAGAATAAAGAATTTCATCAATAAAACACTTAATTTGTGAATATTCTCAATCTAGAAGCCTTCAACCATCACAAGTATTGTATTGACATGTTCCGAGTGTCAGGCCTGCATTATACAGTATAAAAGTATGAGGTTGAAGTATAAAAACACTAGTGCTGCAAAGACTACGCAATTACTGACATTTGAACACACACAGAGACTAGTTTAACAGTTTAACGCAGCCCCAAGTCACAACACCATTTTCCCCCTGAATCGTGCTGGGAAAAACAAGGCAGAAGCTCCACCAAAGCCCCTCCCCCCCTTGCCCGCGTGCCGGCCAATCGCGGCGCAGTTGCTATGTAGAGGAGGAGGCAGGACGGCGACCGCATTTTCTAGAAGCTGCTTTTGTATGTGGGACGTAAAGCGCAGAGGGGGGGGGCTTTCGTTTCCTCCCGTCTCGTCTTTCCACAACACGAGCGCCGTCCTTGTAAAAGAAGTCGCGACGCGTTCGTTTGTGCATTTGTCCTCAAGAAGAAATAAAAAAAAATATGTCAAAAGTCCATCGAGCTACAAGGCTGGAGTGGTCGGACCGCGGCGCTGGTGCAAAAATGCGAGGCGTTCCACGAGCGGCGGCGTAAACGCTCCAGCTCTTTTGTGTTTGAAAGATCCGGTTGAAACTGACGTTGAAATGAATGCAAACTAAAGCTGGGGCGATATTGACCGAAATGAAAAGATCAATCCACATTCCTTCGGAGCGTGCGGATGACGACGGTCTGAGAATGTCAAAACGTAATCATTAAAGGCAAAATGTGAAGAGTCTAAGATGAACCACAGAAGAGCAGAAATGTCACCTTATACTTTGAAGATAACGACATTCTGCCCACCGCGAACGCAAAGTCACATTTGAAACGAATCGGAAACTGCTGACAAAATGTTTAATTAAAAAAAAAAGGAAAGCAAAAACTACTGTTCAAAGTGAAACCAAACCCTCTCCTTTTGTCCTCTGAAACACGTGAGTGATGGCTGCGCACGACGCCTCCAGACAAACTCAAAAAAGGCCCCTCTCTCTCCCCCCCCAAATAGTCCCGGGACGCGCGCCCAATGCGGCCCGGAGACTCGCGGATGGAGTTACTTGTGCGGAAAAAGCCCCTGCATTCCTGGGCGCGGGTGCTGTCGGCGTTCACCTGCTCCGCTCCGTCACGGAGAGCGGCATGTGTCCCGCGGCGCGACTGCGCGCTTTGGGTGCGGCCCGCGGCGTCGCTGCGGTGACGCCGAGCTGAGGGTTAAACAAGCGCGACCTCGGGAGAAACCTGTTTACAGCCGATAAGCCCAGCGTGACCTGTGGTAAACTCTGATAGTTCGTTACTCTGAACGCACAGGAAGCAATGTCTCCCACTATCAATGAACTTCCTTAACCTCTCAACATCCTCTCAGCCAATCGCAGCGCGCCTTTGCTGCTGACACCACTGACACCGTCCAATGAGCGGCCCCGCCTGGGAATCGATAACATTTTACAACCGCGGTAATTAACCTTTCACTGATTAAGAAAAAAAAAAACGGTATCATCAGGAGCTCGTTTCTTTATCGCGTCTTATCGAACACGCGCTGGACTTACCGGAGTGAGCAGCTCCGGCGTGGAGATCGGGGAACTGTCACTGTTCAACTTAATCCCACTTCCCAAATCAAAGTCACAGATTTTGACTGGAGAAATCTGAAGAGGAACAAAGCAAAAAAAAAAAAAAGACATGTCAACTCTGAGGCCAAACATCTGAGCGCTGTGCAGATGATTAGGTTCGATCAATAATCTGGATTATTCAGGTCACAATATAATCATTAACTAAAAAAATATGTATAAATGTGACAATTTTAGAAGTATTTTTATTTACTTGTTAGTCCAGACAATAAATGTAAATGTGTAGTAATGTTTTGTCCCATTTCAACTTTGTCATTCAGAAAGTTTCATAAAACTGGTGGTGAACTGGATAAAGTGTTTTTGTGGTGCTCTTAGAACTCGTGAATCATTGTTATGCCGTGGCGTTTCCGCTCACATGTCATGAACGCCATCCTCAGTGGCGTGTTGACACTCACCTTGTCCGCACTCTCACAGAGAATATTTTCAGGCTTCAGGTCTCTATGTGCCATTCCTGTAACACAGGACGACTTCGTTTAATGACAATGTCAGTGTGGATCACACAAGAGCCAACTCCAGTTCACAGCACGTAATCTTAGTGTTCTGCTGCTCATTTAGGACAAACGGGGCCGTAAAGTACACCCAGCCCCCCCAGGCGCCACTCACCCTTGTTGTGGAGGAAATCTAAAGCGCTTGCAATGTCCTGCACGACAAGACTGGCTTCCTGTTCGCTGAAGCGCTGCCTCTTGTGAATGTGCACCAAGATGGAGCCTGAAATGAAAGGACCACACGGCTGTTCAGTCGCACGCCGGCGTCGCAGTGGGTCAGCGGTCAAGCTAAACGCGCTGCAAATAGACATACCTCCTCGGAGCTTCTCAAACACAAGATAGAATTTGTCTTCCTCTTCGAAAAACTCCACCAGCTCCAGAATGTTACTGTAAAAAAAGACGACGCTGTGAGCAAACCGTGAACATGCAGCGTGAGACCCTTCCTCTGAAACTCGGCCCACCTGTGTCCCTGGCACTGGTACAGCATCTCAACTTCACGGAAGACGCGGCTGCGGCTGTGGCCAGGCCTTTTCTCGATGATCTGCGAGCAAACGTGGATGCAGTTTAGGAATCCCAAAAGTGCAGTAGAGCCCGGAGCTGTGAGTGAAGGTTCAGATCGCCTCCCTTACTGCTCCTGCGCCACCGCCTCGTTTCCTCCACACGCTTAAGACGCACAGATGATTGCACAGTGCCAGCGCGGCGCTCCGGGCATTGGCTTCCTTCCAGACGAAACGCAAACGTTGCCCCCGCCTCATGACATAAACGCAAATATAACATTCTGCGTCGCCAAGCATCACCCTCGCGGAGTTTGACCCATTTTCTCTCCTGGCGCTCGGAAAGCGATCCTAAATTGTGTTTGATAATGACAAAGACGGTGGGCTCTAAATATAAACCTGCGCCGACTGGAACGGACCACAAAAGAGGCCCACCAGCTGCATCGGACTGCTGACGGTGACGCAAACTGAGGGGGGAAAGAAAAACAAGCTTGAAATGTTCCAGTCCGGGCCGGTTATTGTGCGCTCCGGAGGCTGGGCTCGGTTCTCTTCCTGGTGGTGAGATTACAGCTGTTATTGAAGCCAAGGGGCCGCGCTGTGCGAGTCGGGGCTCAAAGACAACGGGAGCGAGGCGAGACCAAAGCCATGCGCCACACTAGGTTCTGAGTCAGCAGCAGACGACAACTTTCTCCGGAACCGACTGAGGTCATAAAAGGGTTACCAACAACTAGGATCGCAACTACGGCGTGTTTAAGACGACAACCGGAGGCTTCTAGAGAAGATTCACGAATAAAGTGCATCATTCCTGACATTTTGATTCAATAATGCCACAGACTTTGTAAATAAAGTCCAATTATAACGCAAATATGACTTGAAAATGTGGAGTTATTGGTCTAGTACCAGCTCTAACCAGAACTTTCAATCCTTTCGTTTTTGGCAGATCATTTCATTGCTGCAACATGAGCTGTGGTTGAACGTCCCCCCTGTAAGTCGAGGCTCTGTTGGCCAATCCCCTCGCTCTGGTACAAAAGCGCAGTCGTAGAGTTGTGAGCTTCAACGTGGACTCTTTTTGTAGAATGTGGCGTTGGGGCTTTTGTTTTGCGGCAGGAACACCGGAGCGTGCGCAGGGGTAACGCTGGGGGAGGGGGCGCGCCGTCGGGACATCTGGAGTCTGGAGCAGCGCCTCGTCTCCTATAACTGCCTCGTGTGTGTGCGTGTGTGTGTGTGTGTGTGTGTGTAACTCCTCCCCCCACAAACGCCACAGTCTCGGGGGATTTAAACAATTCATCCGGGGCCAAACAACACTGACGCAACACAAAAAGAGACGCAGCTTCTGAAATATTTACGATTGTGAAATGCAAACCCAGTCTCGGGGGGAAACGTGCCTTAAACGCCACCTTTTAGAGCTTTAAAAAACAAAACAAAAAGCTTAAAAAGATGCAGAAATCCTAACTCGGGAGGTTAATAAGTGGTGGCATTTAGTTTAAAAAGAAACAAACACCAGTTGGACTTTATGGATGAACGAGTTTGGAAATGTATCTAATATTTCTGATGTTTTAACAGTCGAATCATGTTCAAAGTTCACATTTAAAAACACGCCCAGGAGCATTAGAAGAATTAGAAGACTTGAAAGAACTAAAGGTCTAAACAGATCATTTGCTTTACAGAAAACTTGCAGTCTTTGCAATAACCATTTGGAGTGGCTTGTGATACATCCTGCAGCTATTGGACCCAAATCAGCAAGAACGATACTATTTCACAACGTGTTCCAGAAATAAAAAAGGGAAGTCGTTTGAAGCCAAGGACGTGTTCTCACTAGGCCACGCCCACAGACTGAAAAGTTCTGCTGAAAGAACAAAGCAGTGTAAACAGCCTGGGTCACAACCCGCACCCGCCTTCCTCTGTGTGGGCTTTGTTTTGGCACAGTAACCAGTACACTATGTTCTCAGCAACAGCGCCCTCTACAGGCAGCGCGGGGGACGGGGAAAGGGGTGGGTAGAGTCGTCCCTGCGCTCTGATTGGCTGCGGCTGTAAAAAACAGAGGGGAAGTGGCGTGCAGCAGCAGCTTGTGTTGCACGCTTCCAACTGAAAAGTGGAGCAGCAGCAGCACAACAACAACGAGGGGCTCTGAACATGAAAACACGACCAGACTGGACCAGAAGATACTTGAACACAGCTCCATTTCAAAAGCCCACACTCACGTTGAGCCAATGATGAAGCGTGTTAGAGCTCCAGGGGTCACAGGTCACACTGCAGCCACAGAAGACCCTCCACAGCAGAACTAACACTGTAGGTTCAAAGAGGGGGGGCAGCGTTACCTTGACGGCGTACTCCTTGTTGGTGATGAGGTTGATGCAGGTTTGAACTCGGGCATAAGCTCCTTCTCCTAAAACCTCTTCTTGAAGTCTGTACACATCTGCAGCACAAGGTCCAACATGAGGGGCTCGTTCAGGCTGCAACACGAGCCACTCGGGCTCCATTTTCTCACCTTCAAATCGTCCAGAGAAACTGTCTGTTGCCCGGCAACGCTTCTTCTTCTTGTTTCTCTTCTTGGCGTCAGGGATGTCGATGGGCTGGCTGGAGGGCATGTCTGTGAACAAGTGCCAACACTCAGACACGTCCGGCTTGGGGGGCGACGCTTAATATAAAGACCATTTACAGAGCCACGTACTCACCATGTCTTAGGGAGGGGTCGAAATTAAATGAATCAATGAGGTGGGACCCATTTTTAGTAAAGTCATCAGACTCGAAGGGATTTTGGCCCTGTGAAATAAACAAGTCATTTAGAAGCCTTCATATCAATGTTTATGAGCGGGCGTTAATGGTTAGCTTCAGCTGATAGAACAGACTTATATAAAAACCATAAAACAAGTTTAAAGGGGGCCGCAAGTCCAAGCTGATTATGCATCACTGATCAGACACATCCATAATATCTGCTGCTCTCAGTGAGTTTCCATGGCTGCAGCAGCAGGTTCACGCGCGTGTCAGCCAGAAGACGTGGGGAAAGCAGCAGATGCGTTTATAAATAGTCCCGAGTCCAACGGCGCGGTCCGGTCTGAAAGCGCGGTCCGAAATGCAGCGCGGCGGGGGGAAAAAAAGCCTCACCTTGAAAGAGCGGTGGAACCCGGTGATTTCGGTGATCTTGTTCTGCACCATTTTCTCCAAATTTGAGTGGGCGATTTAGGACGTGCGGCGGCGGCAGTGGTCGGAGGATATCGACTGCAAATTCTCCCAAAAAACAAACGGATGTTTCGGAGAGACTTGCGAGCGATCACACTGCGCTGGTCGGTCAGCTGCTGCGGCGCTTGGAACGGGAGCCCTGAGAAACAACACAAACACAGCAGCTTTAGGAGACCGGCCAGAACCCCCAGTTACCCACCCAGCCCCTCCCACCCCAAAATCACACATGTACACGCTGCAAGGTGACGGGAAGACTATGAAAAGACTGACTAATCTCCGTCACATGCTCAGGGGGGCCATAAACAATCAGTGCCTGGTGCAGACTCGCCCTGCTCCACACGTTCACCAGTACTTTGCCTCAACACATGCATTTAGGTCGCCACCAAAAGCTCCACATTTGCGCCAGTTCGGGCCCACAAACTCGTAATATTCCACGTGCAATTGGCTTTTACAATGATAAGTTTGGAAAATATGGAATGTGTGTCAACGCTGGTAGTTGGATTAAAAAAAAAAAAAACTGCACAGAGAACATGCAATCACGCAAGTAAAAGGGTAAAATGTTGGGAAATGGCAAATGCAAATTACTGTTTGAACACTGCACAAGAGATTTATCACGCAAACTTAAGATATTTTACAAAATGTGGTTTAAATGGAGCCAAATTGTGACGTGTAAAGCCATTTTAAATAAGTGTTTGCAATGTTATGTCAATTTTGATGCAGAAATAAGAGCTTTTCCTCACGACTGTTCAATTATGTTCCAAGTTTTAGTCCATTTCGAATTGAAAAAGCAAGAAAATCATCATTTAAACAGATTTTTCTTCGACGACTGATGACAGTAACTAATGATAATAAAAACATGCATTAACCAGACTGTTAGTATGAAAAGGACTGCAGAAAAAGCAACGCAGAACGTTTAAAATCACGCTTAACGGGCCATTTACAGAGAGAAAACGCGACTTTTTACCGTTAACGTCGCGTGCAGAATGACAAACGCACTTTGCGGCTCAAACGGGCACAACAGGCGCTCTTTCTCAACGCGCAAAGGCACTCGTCCGGTCAATTTGGGAATACAACAACAATGCATCGACAAGCGAGCTTAAACCTGTGAATAAACCTGTGAATAAACTGTGAATAAACCTGTGAATACCTGTGAATAAACCTGTGAATAAACCTGTGAATAAACCTGTGAAAACCTGTGAAAACCTGTGAAAACCTGTGAATAAACCTGTGAATAAACCTGTGCAAACCGACGACGACAACAACAACAACGACGCA
Organism: Chaenogobius annularis; assembly: GCA_015082035.1. Taxonomy (NCBI): domain Eukaryota; kingdom Metazoa; phylum Chordata; class Actinopteri; order Gobiiformes; family Gobiidae; genus Chaenogobius; species Chaenogobius annularis. The sequence goes on along the minus strand of BJKM01000616.1, from coordinate 112,414 downwards.
AACAATAGCAGCAAGCTCCGAACGCGCTGGTCGCTTTGCATGACGTCGAGAAGCGCGTTGACGGAACACTATTTTTTTTAAAAAATAAAAAAATACTAATAATAATAATAAAAAAATGCAGCTTTTTCCCCTTCTCCGAGGCAAAAAAAAAAAACCAAAGTGTTCAAAATGTCCGCTTACCCCGTGGTTAATGTTAGAACTCCAGCGTTAAGCGTCGGTGTCTGGCCCACAGCTCGACAGCCGCAGAGGACACGGCCAATGGGGGGGGGACGGGGGTCGTTAAGTGCGTGGAAGGTGAAGAGGACCGGGACCGCGCGGGAGCTTTTATAACCTCCCTGACAGGACCCGCCCCGCTGCGTGCGTCACCAGTGCAATACCGTAACGGACGCCTAGAGGGATTTGGTCAAATTGAGGTTTTTTTTTTTTTTTTTTTTTTTTTACATTGAGCAGGTTAAAGCTCGATAAATATGATGTAGAATTTCGAACGCCACTTCTTTGACCCTCATATTCATCCATGAGTTTCAGGAAAATGGGCAATCAGCAGCGTTGCCATAGCGATTAACTATTTACAACAAAATATGATCTCTTTTGACTGGGTCCTTGAAATGTTGCGTACAACAGGGAGCTGGAAGCAGGCTTGTTTCTTTCTCATGGTGCATTTATTAAAGATGACAAAGTGATGGAACAAAAAGCAGATGTAAATAAACAACAAGAAGTCATTAAACATTGGTTAAGGTTGAAACGACCTACTTAATTTAGTAAAATGTAGATTTAACGATGCTAAATGTTTAAAATTAATGTTTAAATGGATTAGTCACAACCAAGCACGCAATAGAACTTAATTGAATTGTCATGTTTAACGCATAACATTTTAAAATAAACGTTTAGCCATAATATTCACAAACTGCAGACATATTTGAAACGTTTTGGAAACATTAGTTTTTATAGTTCTAGCCTGGAACTTCAAGGCATGAAGTAAACAGAATATCCATATCCCTTTTACACAAAAACATAACTGAACATAAAATAAAGTGCAGTATTTTTAGGGTTAGTATTTATTTTTCGTAATTCAGATAAAATTGTTCCTGGTAGACACACAAAGTTATTGTGACCACAAATACACGTTCAATTATTTGATGAATTCTTTTTCTGGCCCTGTTTACATGCTTTTCTATTAGATTTTATCTGCTCATACCATTACAAGATGGCCGCCGCAATTGCCACGGCAACTGGATCGCTCCAGTTTTATTGTACGCTGTTTACGTCAGCGGCCCAGACGCGTCACGTCGGTTCCAGAAAAGACTTTAGGGCCGCGTCCAGTTTCTCAAACAACAACGTGGTGTTCGACTTGTACAACGCATAAACACGCTTTTCATTGTGTTTTCACGATCATGTCGGCACGGGTGGCACGTTGATGCTCAAAATCATTACGTAAACTGCCAAACGAGATGATTGATAACGGGGGTTCGTGTGTATTGTGTGTACGTTTCACCGTGAGTCACCTTGAGCAGAGAAACGCGGTGCAGCCGGTGTGTGCGCCGTTTAGTTTCTGAAGCGCATGTTGTACGTGCCAAACGCAATGTTCTGAGGGAAACTGAGGAGAGAAACTCGACGGAGGTGATGCGCGGGGAGCCTGCGGGCCTCGTGTACGAACTCCTCTGCCACTGAACATGCACGTTCACGCTCTAAATGCACAATGAGGAGGAGACAAGCAGGTAAACAACATGTGCCCGGAACAACCACATACCTGCACTGTCCTGTCCACAAGGCCACATTCTTTAAATCACTCCCCCAAATCATTATTTTACTAGTCGAATTTAACTGATATATGCTTATTATTAACTCTGTTCTGTGCATAACCGTAGTCATAGCCACTTATTGTACATAAAAACTTGTATTTTTACTCTACTTGTCCAGTGTGTGTGTGTTGGAACACTGGAATTTCACTAGATAAGAACCCTAGATCAGTACAAAGTTGTTTTTATTCTCCATAAATGTAACTGTAGGACTTGATTGTCGAGCATGCATAGTGCAGATGAACAACGGAAAACAAACAAGCAAAAAATAAAGAAATAAACATTACAGCGAAACAACAACATGATTTCTTTCAGCTTTGCCCCGAACGCCAAGAAAACAGAACAGCCTCGGACAAATAAAGGCGACAACCAAACAACGCATGCTTTATTGTAAATAGAAATACATCTGTAGATTGTTTGTTTCTTTGTTTTCTGACAATGTTTAATCGGATCGCGACGCTCCAAGAACAGTGCAAGTGCCATGACGGTGACAATCCCGCTTGTTCTCTTCGCAGAAAAGGGTCTCGAACTGCACCGCCCGAGCCTGGTTGTGCCTCTGATGAATGGATTCGGTGCCAATGGTGGTCCAAAAGGAGACCCCAGTGTGAGTCAGCGCGCAAGCCGAGAGGTAATGACTCCACTACAGCTGCCGGGGGGATTCTGGACATTTAATCTCACTGACCAGCGCGCCATAAAACACTATAATTAACTTGTGACGGGGCAATTTACTATAGCTTACAATAACTCGAGTCGCTTTGGCAGATAACTGCACTTCTCTGAGTAGTTTGAGGAGACACGTTTACTCCTACTTCAGCATTAGAAGTTCAGTTTACTCTCCCCACTCCGAGTAAATCCACAAATTACTCAGGATTCATGTTGACAATGTTCAATCATCTTTGTTTCTTGCATCAGATAAGACATTTTGTGTATAAATTCAGTCAAAGTATAAGTCTATTTTTATCTTATTTAGTTAATAAAATGTTTATTCATGCCCTATTTTTTTATATTTTGCTATTATTATTATTATTATTATTATTATTATTGTAGCTTCCTTGTCCTTGTAGCACCTTGTCATTCTTAGTTTGTGAATCTTTATGTTTGTTTATTTTATTTTTGTGTTTTTGTCAGTGATAAAGCTCCTGGAGGTGAGTAAATCGTGCTTAAATGTGAGCAGAATTCCACTATTAGAACATATTTGAGGTATTTTCCTATAGTAACGGGTATGAAAACTGCTTTGTCGTCACTTTACTGAATACATTTTGGATTGAACGTCATGTTTTTTGTCCAATAATTGCTTGTGTGAGCATTTTGCATTTTTTATTATATATTGTGTGGTTCGATGTTACATTTTGTCTGAGTGCAATATTTGTATTTGTCTGATTTTACTGCAATCGGCCCACAAATAAAGTAAAACCTCGAACCTTGAACATTATAAATAGAGATGCAGCTAACGATTATTTTAGCGGTGGTCAAATGATTATTTCTGTTGCATATTTACACTTTACAACACATTTTTAACCAAATCAATGTTGAATTAAGGTGACCGAAGGCTTCCAGACAGAGAATATTTACACATTTTTAATTCTTTTTTTGACATTTCGATTAAATCATGTTTGTTCTTCATTCTGTACAGTTCCGATAACGATTAAGATGTTCAAACTTCGATTATTCACCTGTCGCAAGCTTCATCCCCGTGACGGTTTGTCCGCTAAACAAGCCGTGACTTGCACCTGAACTGTTCGTGTGCGTCATTCTTTTTAGTTCTGCCCGTGACGCTTTAGTTGTGGCCTCTTTTTACGGTTTTATACAAGATCTTGCTTTCTTTTGTCGGTTTTTATTTTATTTTGCGCGTGTGTTGCATGGAACGCCAACTGCAAAAACCAATTCGAGTATCAATAAAGTTACCTTGAACCTGAAGGCGCGCGACGGCTGCGTTTGCGTTTCGCGAGCGCAAGACCGCTCTTAGTCTTTGGACAAACGTGCTCTCGGGCTAATGAAAGAAATCCAGGAACTTCTCATAATTGTTCCGACGGCCAGTTGTGAGATGCCGCTAACGCGCGACCGCTAACACGCGACCGCTAACACGTGCGCGCGACGCTGGTGCCGTCCCTCGCACCAGAGATTAAAAAGCGAAGGGAATTTTTTGGCAGAGCAGTGTCAGGAATGGCAGAGGGCGTAATAATAATAATAATAATAATAATGACTTAACGTTGCGTCATTCAGTCTCGGGGGATTAATTGCCGTCTCTATTTACATTCCGCGTTTATGAGCAGAGCTGAGGGCGAAGTGCGGAAGGCGAATTCAAGTCGGGGCAGGGTTTGTTGTGAAAACGCTGCGGTTGCTCGTGTTAAGTTGCCATTTTTTGCGCGAGCAGCAGCAGCAACAACAACAACGTGCTAAAATGTGTCTGTAAATGTGCTGCATAGACCAGCAAATGAACCACACAAAGGCAGGAATGTCACGTTGTGCCCTTGTTTTTGGGGGAGATTAAACTTTCTTTTTGAAAACAGCAACTGCAACTCGATCACCGTTTCAAGGTGAACGGTGTAGCTTTCGTCTTCAAGATGCTTTCTGAAATGTTCTACAGTTTGGCATTAAGCGTATCATAACTGCATTTGTTCAACAGTTTAAGTATTTTATTGTGGGGGAAAAATACATGCATTTTTACTGCTTTATATTGTTGTGATCGGTGTTGGGAAGTAACATAATACTTAATAAAATCCGTATTTCCCTCTCTATTCATCATAAACGTTCTCTCATCTTAATAAATGAAATAAATAGATTAAATTAAATTAAATAAAGACATACACACATGTACATAAATACAAACAAATACAAATAAATAAATATATAACAAAAGGTCCAATGATAATCCTAATCGTCATAATGTAATGTTATTTTTACCACTATAATATGAATATTTAATCAACAAAACCCCTGGTGTTATCAACTAAATTCGACTGACTACAATTACTCTTTTACTGTCGACGGTTCCAGTCCTTTCCTTGTTCCGACGTTGTAAATTCACACAGTTAAAACCTTAATTGTGTTATTTTCCCTTTCGTTTCTCGCTACTGTCCGCGAGCTGTCCGTGAAGCTGCTCCCGCGCTGAGCCTCTGCCGTTATTAAATGCACCGTTTCGCTGTTTTATGCTAATGCTGGCAAGGTACGCACCGGAACAAACGCAACAAATTCACTTCAGAAACGTGGATTTACGGCATACAAATGTAATAACACGGTCAAAACTGTAGCAAATGAACTTCGATTCATGCACATTTTGACTTTTCTTGCTTTTATCATCTGATTTTGAGTCATTACGCGACATAAACGACTTGAAATCCGGAGCACAGAAACCCGAGGACAAGTCCGTGGCAGCCATTTTGAACTTGCACTGATCCGATGCCGGGCCTGTTCTTCGAGTCAAAAGACCTCTGCAAATATTGATTTTCCTTCACTTCATTTTAGCCGCAGAGGACTTACTATTACCGTATATTTGCCTTTTATTGTGTGTTGAAATGTTTGCGTAAGTGTAGTTAATGTTTTATTTCTTAATTATGCCGTTTTATTACCCGTCTGTTTGCTCTTTGTCACGAGCCGTTGTTTTTATGTCGTGTTTTTGAGCCACTGCGTCCACTACAGTTCGTTTGTGTGTAACTTTTCCGCTCGTCTCCGTGGAGATGTGGTTGCGTTCGTTGCCCGTAATGTTCCACAGTATGGCGTTGAACAGGTCCGTCGCGCATCTGCTAACATGCATTCTGCGAGCGGTTCTTAACTCTGCGCGGATGTGACCCGCGTCGTCTCCGTGGAGATGGATAAATGCCATGCTGTGGAACGTTTCAGGCAAGGCGGTAACATCCGTGGAGACAAGTCATACATTGTGCACCTTTTTAAGTCGAAACAAGGCTTTGATAGACAGTTTTGTAAATGCAGTGTCGTTATCGGACAATTTGACTATTATTATTATATTATTTTGTATTATACTTTTAGAAATATCAAGTAGTCGTCACGTACAACCCTTTTTTTTTTAATTAGCACCACAGAAAGTTCAAGTTTCAGTGAACCAAATTCACAAACGAGGAATTTGCTTCAGTGACAAAACAATGAGTAATAATAATAATAATAATAATAATAGTAAAATATAAACTGTGCCATGAAAAGTCTTGGTTAAAATGAGGAGTTAGAATGAAATAGACTTAAATACAAAATATACACAGTGTGGACAGAACAGCAGGGCTAAGCTAGCGGTGCAGATGGTAAGAATTGCTCAAATAGCTGCAATCAAAAGCTTTGAAACAACAAGAACGTCACAAGTTGATTGAAATGGCCCGACAGTTCGACACATGCACGTGTGACTCGATGTGTTTCACGCACTTTTCACATCGAGACCACGTCATTCACGCTTGGCCCAGAAGGAACACATCTATGCCTTTCGTCCCGAACTATTCTGAGAAAAATCAGAACGTATTCAAGACATCGCTACGAAAGTGGACGGCATTTTAGCAAAAGGAGGTTTAAATGTTTTCTACTTCAGTGCAAGTGTTCAGCTGTTTTGCACGCACGTTTTGATGTAAATAAAAGCTCATAAACCCACGCACGGTTTGTTTTTTTGGGCTCGGCCTGTCTTGTGATCGCGCAACCGCTCCTCCTTTCACCTTCTGTCCTCCTCCGACATAAAACCCAGCGGCGGCAAACATTACGCAAGTTGCAAGTCGACTACATCCGAAGGATCACATGAGGCCTTTGCAGGTTGAGGAGGAAAACAAGCTCACACGTGGGTGCGGGTGGGGAGTGGGACGGAGGAGGTGGGGCCCCCCCGAGTTACTACAGGTCAAAAAGGGAAGATAAATAAGCGGAGGTGCCAGGAAAAGGGTCCTCTTTTGCAGGATGTTTTGGAAAAGAGGTGGAGGGCGGTGTGCAGCGTTCATCGTGGTTGTAATGCGATCCGAGAGAGCCGTCGTTTGTGCGTTGTGTAACAGACGCTCGCACGGTCCGTGACAAAAGAAAATGTTTCAGAAATGTGGATGACATCAACTGCATGGCTTGTCTCTCCGTGTGCATGATACGGCACTGTTTTGGGGATTTGGGTTTGCGGAGGGGGGCGGTGAAGATGGAAGATAAATGGAAATGTGATACGCGATAAATATCAACGATAACAAGTGCTATACGTTACAGCAGAAATACATGACTTTCTTACGATTTGAATGCCAGTAAACCCTTTTCTAAATGTATGATATCGTTAATTAAACTTAAGTATATTTACATGCTTCGCTAGATAATACGATAGCATGCAGTAAAAGTAAACAATGAAAATGTGTGGTTTGGGTGTTGAAAGATTAGGATACAAATGAATGGTCTTGCACTGTTTTGCACTAGAATGTTGTTTTAGGAGCAAAGAAACGTGGTTGTAAAAGGGCACGACACCAGACATTCTATCACAGTCATTTTAATGGGACAGCGAGTAAAAAAAACTGTGATTTTGCCGTTTGCTGCCAGCGATATCTAATATATCGAATATCTAGCATCAACATCTAGTTTCTGAAGTTCACTTATTACGTGACAATTGGTGAAACAAAACATACATTTAATTGTCAAAATGTTGGGGCCTGCTAGGTTTTTCCTGCGTCATTGTCCAGAATAATGTTAGCTTTAAGATTTGTTTTATTTTTTATTACGAGGTAGTTAGCATGTAGGCTAATGTCGCTAAACGCTAACGATAACCATTTAAACACAAAACACTCCTACATTTCTAACGAGGCTCTGGTGTTACTCACGTGTGGTTGCCAGAACAGTAAATTTGCATAGTTTGGGGGCTTTACGCTAACTTAGAACTTTAAGATTTATGGCGCTTGGTGAAACAAAACATACACTTCATTGTCAAACTGTTGTGGTCTGCGAAGTGTTATTGCTGCATTTTTGTCCAGAATAACGTCAGACTTAAGACATTTATAGTACGAGGTTGTTAGCATGTAGGCTAATGTTGGCGCTAATCGCTAACAGTAACAATCGACACACAAACGCTTCTACATGTCTTAACGAAGCTCTGGTGTGGCTAACGCTAACTCTCCCATTGAAAATGCTTTAATGCTAAAACTTGGAATAGTACTAGCTAAAGCGCTAACACCAGAAGGGTCTATATACTGCAGTATTTGATTTGTGATAGTTCTAATCCCCTTTCACTTAATGACTATCTATAATTATGTTGCCTCAGTTTTATTATATTGTCTAATTAGTTCAGTTTTTTAAGAGAAACTTTTCACTCACAAATGTTAATTCTTTTCATTATTTGTTAGAATTTGGCTCCTCAAACTTGCCGTATTAATGTCGTGGCTTAAAGTACTTTCAACTGACAACAATCACGTCTTTGGATTAGAATAATGGCCCCACTTTCTGGAGCTGTTGTGGAAAAAAGTATTTCACTTTTATTTACGTGCGCTGACAGAGAAGACGTTGAACTTTGTGTTAGTTTTTGTTTCATTTTTAGTTAGGCCCGGTAGTTACATAGACGTGAGCCGTAAACCAGCTCAGCAAACGTATAAACAGAACTGCAATGATGTAGAATTGCCAAATTAAACTCGCTGCTTTAATTTGCATGTAATTGTGCACAATCTGCGTTTATTGCCCACAGATACATTTGTGGATAAACAGCGCGGCAACACCTCAAGCTAGCGCCGGAGCACGCGCGCTACCTGCGAACGCGAGCTCGTCAGGCGCACGTGTTTTGGCGGTCGAGGGTTGGGCCCATATCCGCAGCTCTTACGCTCTTGCAAATAAGTGGCATACTTTCTCCAATCGTCTGGGTCACGCCGCTCGGATTGGCTTCCGAGAAATGTCCCCGGAGCTGCTTTCTGAGAATAAAGTGCTTCTGGAAGGGGGGACAGGCCCAGAGGGGTCGAATGAGAGACGAGCGCCAGACCCCAAATCACGACTATGGATCTACTGTATGCAAACGGTGGGAGCGCTGCCAGGTCTTTCAAAACATTGCACTGATTTTGCCCGGACCTGTTACGGGTCGGGATTGGGAAATCAGCGGCGCCTCTGCACTTTGCCCCTGCAGTATTATATAACCAAACCAGTTACGACTCACGCTTCTGTATTTATTTTCTTTTTCTTTTTCTTTTTAACGTTTGCCAGACGCGACTCAAACCCACTTGTCGATCGATCGGTTTCTCGTCAACAAAGACGTATCACTTTTTGCAATACAAACGGTGTATTTGTGCTTCGACGTAATGGTGCTGCGTTGTAAATATGGCAGAAGTCGGATTGTGATGTTGTTTATTATTATTATTATTTTTAAATCTGGGCCCAGGTCCAGACCAAACTGACTTTTGTTGCACGTCTCAAATGCACAAAGCGCTTCCCTTCGGCGTGCATTTCAAAAAGAAAACAGTCCATATATCTGCTGAAATGTATTTGTGTATGTTCATCAGCGTTTGTTTTGTTTTTGTTTGTTTGTTTGATGTGATTGGACGCTCATTTCGGAGGTTCGAGTCCCGTGCAGGAGCTTGTTTTTCTAATTATGACGCTGTTTGGTTCGTTAGTCCCCGCGGTGAATAGTTATCGTGGGTCTACGTCAGTCCAGTTGCCGTTGGCGAAGAAAATTGGACGAATAGAAGATGAAAATTACATTACATGGTAGTGCAGAATATCTCCACCTCTGTGATGTCATCAAAAAGCGCCGTTCCACCAAAAGTGCAGTGAAAATTTGCACGTAATTTACAACTTTTTATGACATTTTAAACCATCATTTAACCAAATAATCGTGTTATCATAATTAATGTATGATTTAGATGGATTTTGGCTGTTGTTTACAATCTGGTTGCTAAGTAACAGTTGGCTACCTATGTCATATTTTCTGGCCATGTCAAACCAGGAAGTGACATTAGAAACGTCACCAAAAATGCCAGGCAAAATGTTTGGTCCAATCTCAAATGTAATTGTTTTAATAGTGTAGTCTAAATGCATTTGACCCATGCATTTGACCCATCGTTCAGTGTCGCTGGGTTAAACCTGGGGCCAAGGGCGTCTGTATTGTGCAATTGAGGTAAAAATGGCCCGAGTGCAAGGTCTATTACTGGCATCGAGTATTTATGATTTTATTAATCGGTCCACAATGTTCATGACCCAGGACTTGTTTTCATCTTTCGATCTCATCTTTCAGAGGCTCGTCCACACACAGCAGTTTCCCTCTCTCTCTCTCCCTCTCTCTCTCTCTCTCTCTCTCTCTCTCTCTCCCTCTCCCTCTCTTTCCTCTCTCGCTCTCTCTTCTCTCTCTCCCTCTCTCTCTCTCTCTCCGTCTCATCGCTCTCCCTCTCTATCCTCCTCTCCCCCTCCCTCTCTCTCTCTCTCCCTCCCTCTCTCTCTCTCTCCCTCTCTCTCTCTCCTCTCCCTCCCTCTCCTTTTCGCTGTTGTGCAATCCTTTACTGCCACTTACGCACACACGCACACCACACACACACACACACACACACACACTGGACTCACTCTCTCCGTTCCCTCTCTCTCCTTTCTCTCACTCTCCTCTCTCTCCCCCTCTCCCCCTCTACTTCCCCCCCTCTCTCCTCTCTCTCCCCTTCTCACCTCTCTTCTCCCCTCTCCTCCCGTCTCCCTCACATTCTCCTTCTCTCTTTCTCCCTCTCTCTCCTCTTCCTCTCTCTCTCTCTCTCTCTCTCTTCTCTCTCTCTCTCTCTCTCTCTCTCCTTCTCTCTCCCCTCTCCCCGCTCTCCTTTTTTTCTCTCAGGGTTTGTAGCAATCTTACTGCCACTCTTTAGTCCACACACACACACACACACACACACACACACACACACACTGGAATCACTCTCTCCGTTCCCTTCTCTCTTCCCTGCTCCCCCTCTCCCTCATCTCTCTTCTTCCCCTTCTCTCCTTCTCTCTCTCCTTCTTCCTTTCTAACCCTCTCCCCGTTCTTCCCCCCTCTCTCCTCTCCTCCCGAGTCTCCCCCCTCACTCTCTCTCTCCTTCCTCTGCCCTCTCTCCACTTCCCTCTCTCCCTTCTCTTTTTCTTCCCTTCTCCTCTCTCTCTCCCCCTCACTCCCCTTTTCTTTCCTCGTCCCCTTCTCTCTCCTTCTCTCTCTCCTTCCCTGCTCTCCTTCCCTCTCCTCTCTCCTCTCTTTCCTTTCCCACTCCCTTCCTTCTCTCTCCACTCTCCTCTCTCCCCTCTCTCTTTCCTCTCCCCTCTCTCTCCTTCCCTCTTCCTCTTTCTCTCTCTCCCCTCTCTCTTTTCCTCTCCCCTCCCCTCTCCTCTCCCTCCTCCTCTCTTCTCTCTCTCCTTCCCTCTCTCTCTCCTTCCCTCTCTCTCCCCCTCTCTTTCCTCTCCCCTCTCTCTCCTTCCCTCTCTCTCTTCGCTCTCTCCTTCCCTCTCTCTCCCTATCCCCCCTTTTACCCTCTCCTTCCCTCTCTATCGCCTCTGCCTCTCTCTTTCCTCTTCCCCTCTCTCTCCTTCTCCTCACCTGCCCTCTCTCTCCTCCCCCTCTCTTTCCCTCTCCTTCCCTCTCTCCCTCTCTCTCTCTCTCTTTCCTCTCCCCTCTCTCTCCTCTCTCTCACCTTCCTCTCTTCTCCATTCTCTCTCTCCTCCCTCTCTCTTCCTCTTCTTCTCTCCTCTCCTTTCACTCTCCCTCGTCTCCTCCCCTCGCTCTCCTTCTCGCTCTTCCTCCCCTCTCTCTTACCCTCTCTCTCTCCTCTCTTTCCTTCTACCTCTCTCCTTCCCTACTGTCTCCTCCTCTCTCTTTCCTCTCTCTCCTCTCCTTTCCTCTCCCCTCTCTCTTCCTTCCCTCTCTCCTTCCCTCTCTCTTACCCTCTCTCTCTCCTCTCTTTCTCTCTCCCTCTTCTCACCTTTCCTCTCTCTCCTCTCTCATCCTCTCTCTTCCTCTCCCCTCTCTCTCCTTGCTTCTCTCAGCCTTCTCTCTCTCATTCTCTCTCCTTCCCTCACCTCTCCTCTCCTTTCCTCTCCCTCTCTCTCCCTCTCTCTCCTTCCCTCTCCTCTTACCCTTCCATCTTCTCTCTCTCTCCTTCCCTCTCTCTCCTTCTCTCACCTTCCCTCTCTCTCATTATTCTCTCTCCTGCCATCTCTTCCCTCCCTTCTTCCTCCCCCAACCGGACATGGATATGTGCATATTGCGTTTTGCAAAACACAGGATCTGCCTTTTCATTTTGGGACGTACCATTTCCTCGTGAAATGCTTAACGGACCATTACCGTAAGATTGAGTTGTTTTCATTGTCAAGGTCGTGTCGTAACAAGGAACAAGATTGTCTGGAAGATTTGTAATGCACTTTGAACAAGTAATCCCATTGTAAAATAGAAGTCTAAAAAGTAAACATGCTTTGGGAGGACGTCCGGTGACATGTTTGGGATTATGTCATCAGAAGACAATGGTTAAGCCAAGTGCAGCACTTTTTTAAAAATAACAACATGAATTACTCGGCGGTGTTTCAAATCAATTATTCATTTATTTATTTTTGCGTTGGAATTGCTTTATGTTCTGGGTCTCTCTGGTTTATTCCTGTAGTTTCTTCTGTGCTAATGCTAACTTGCTATTTAGTTCTGGGTCTCTCTGGTTTATTCCTGTATTTCTTCTGCTGCTAATGCTAACTGCTATTTAGTTCTGGGTCTCTCTACTTTATTCCTGTATTCCTGTTTCTTTGTGCTAATCTAACTGTTCTATTTAGTTCTGGGTCTCTCTGGTTATTCCTGTAGTTTTTCTGTTGCTAATGCTAACTGCTATTTAGTTCCTGGGTTCTCTCTGTTTATTCCTTTAGTTTCTTTCTGTTTCTAATGCAACTGCTATTTAGTTCTGGGATCCTCTGGTTTATTCCTGTAGTTTCTTCTGTGCTAATGCTAGCTGCTATTTAGTTCTGGTCTCTCTGGTTTAGTATCCTTGTAGTTTCTTCTGTGTGCTAAATGCTAGCTTGCTATTAATTTCTGGGTCTCTCTGGTTTATTCCCTGTAGTTTCTTCTGTGCTAATGCCTCTAGCTGCTATTTAGTTTGGTCTCTACTGGTTTTATTCCTGTAGTTTCTTCTGTGCTAATGCTTAACTTGCTATTTAGTTCTGGGTCTCTCGGGTTATTCCTGTAGTTTCTTCTGTGCTAATGTAAACTGCTATTTAGTTCTGGTCTCTCTGGGTTATTCCTGTAGTTTCTTTGTGCTAATGCTAATGTAGCTGCTATTTAGTTCTGGGTCTCTCTGGTTTATTCCTGTTAGTTTCTTCTTGTGGCTAATGCTAATGCTAGCCTGCCTATAGTTCGTGGGTCTCTCTGGTTATCCTGAGTTTCTTCTTGCTAATGCTAACTGCTATTTAGTTTATTGGGTCTCGCTCGGTTTATTCCTGTAGTTTCTTTCTGTTCTAATTGCTATGCTCAGCTGCTATTTAGTTCTGGTCTCTCTGGTTTATCCTGAGTTTTCTTCTGTGCTAATGCTAACTGCTATTTAGTTTGTGGTCTGCTGCGTTTATTCCTGTTAGTTTCTTCTTGTGCTATGCTAATGCTAGCTGCTATTTAGTTCTGGGTCTCTCTGGTTTATTCCTGTAGTTTCTTCTGTGCTAATGCTAACTGCTATTTAGTTCTGGGTCTCTCTGGTTTATTCCTGTAGTTTCTTCTGTGCTAATGCTAATGCTAGCTGCTATTTAGTTCTGGGTCGCTCTGGTTTATTCCTGTAGTTTCTTCTGTACTAATGCTAATGCTAACTGCTATTTAGTTCTGGCTCGCTCTGGTTTATTCCTGTAGCTTCTTCTGAACTAATGCTAATGCTAACTGCTATTTAGTTCTGGGACGCTTTTTTATTCCTGTAGTTTCTTCTGCGCTAATGCTAACTGATATTTAGTTCTGGGACACTCTGCTTTATTCCTGTAGTTTCTTTTGTGCTAATGCTAATGCTAACTGCTATTTAGTTCTGGCTCGCTCTGGTTTATTCCTGTAGCTTCTTCTGAGCTAATGCTAACTGCTATTTAGTTCTGGGACATTCTGTTTTATTCCTGTAGTTTCTTTTGTGCTAATGCTAATGCTAACTGATATTTAGTTCTGGGTCTTTCTGGTTTATTCCTGCAGTTTGATCTGTGCTAATGCTAATGCTAACTGATATTTAGTTCTGGGACATTCTGTTTTATTCCTGTAGTTTCTTTTGTGCTAATGCTAATGCTAACTGATATTTAGTTCTGGGACACTCTGTTTTATTCCTGTAGTTTCTTCTGCGCTAATGCTAATGTGACTAACTCAAACATTTATATGAATCAATCAAACTACTATGAGTAAATTAATGATGAGGAAACACGGTTGTGACAAACTTCAAAGCTATTTAAGGTTTATTTCGCATACTACGTCCACTTAAAATGTTTTCTGCCACTTATGCAAACTAGTGGTGCGAATCATACACATAATCATACATTTAGTCACTTTTTCCCCGTTATTTTGATAACTATTTCTTCTCCTGGTCGGCCGTATGTCTGTGACATAAATAATTTCACCTATAAAGTCATTCTAAAGTGAATTAAAATCACAAATTTAATGGTCGCAATTAGTAAAATATCCAGTCCTATTATGTCTAAAACCGACTAACGCTGTAGTTTACACCTCTGCAATCATAATTGTATTAGTTTATCACTTCATAGTTCAGTCTTAATGCACCTGGACGTGTTAAAACATGAACTTTGAGCAGAGCATTTCCATTAAAACACACAAAACGCGGATGTTTTTGTAATTGTAAAGCTTTTGTATTCAATAAAAACCTGGTCCATTGCGCAACATAAGCCAGTTCTTTTGTTTTTTTTGACGCTGTATGTTGCATTTCTCCTCATTCCTTCGCTGTTACGAGAACTTTGGTCATTGGTCAGCCTCGATGTCAGCATATTTAACTTTCCCTTTGCCGCCGGCCACAGGCGCTTCAGGCTAAACCACAGCAGAACCGTTAAGGGTGTGAGTCCGTTCTGTCTGCTGCTGACTCACTTTATCTCCCTTTGTCCTCTCCAAAACAACAACATCGGCTGCCAGACCTGTTGCGTCCTCACGTCAATCACGATTTCGCGTTACAGTTACAGTTACAGTTAGTCAGAGACGCAACGAGAACCTGACATCTTCTTGGAAAGCCCCAACTGCAGTCAGGAAACTCTCGCTCTCCTATTTATAATTTTGCCTGTTTTTCTTCTACGACTAAGGCTAGTTCTGTTGTTGTTATTATTGTTATTGTTCATTAGTGTCACGATATTGATTAAAAACGAGAGTCTCCAGATCACGATGTTATGTCAATCCAGCTGAAATGTGTTAAATATGTTTTGTTGATGGTTGTGAAATGTCTGCAAAACGAAATCGCAAAAGTGCAGAAATATATGGAAATTTGGCAAATCTTCAAAACGACATTCACAATATTATCTGAATTTCGATTTATTGCGCCCGACTGTGGAACCTTGTAGTCGATTAATTGGTCAGTTGTTTGTTTTTCGCTCGAGTTCTTCATAGTTTATCCTGACGTTTCGCATAAATACACAGTTTAATATTCTTGTGAGTTGCATTTCGGCTCAGATACATGGTCAGAGCGTAGTTTTCCCAGCTTTTGCATCGCCCCCTTTAGCCGACTACAGCTCTAATGACATTAAACTCAACGGACTGTAGGTGTTTTCATTGCAAAAACAACTAGATCTCACTGAGATAACACTCCCACATACGAACCACCACCAGAAATATCCTCTAAGTGCTGTTTTTCTTGTGATTGCGATTAGATATGCGATTTATACTTTAGTAATAGGTTTCTGTTCAGAGTTTACATTTAAAACATGTCCAGGAAAATCGACAGAAAGACTGAAAAAGAACTGACAAACTAATTTAAGACTCTCATGCATGTTTGTGCGGATCTAAACTACAGGATTTGCAGTTTTTATGCAGAATAAAACTGGATATTTTGTTGCTTGTGGTGTAAAATATGGCTCTTCAAAACTTGTCACCTTTGCAATTTGCTAATTCAAATTGCATTTTTTTTGGTAGCGGTGGGTAATAATTTGAAATTCAAATAACATCATTCATGTTGTTTTGAAGATAAGCAACAGTTGAATATTGAGTGTGTTGTTCATTGTAAAAAATGCTAGAAAACGCGCTGATTAAGAATGAAAATGAAAGAGTCGTGAAGAGTATACGGGGATATTTCTGCACTTTTATGAATAATTTGACACACATTTCTCATTTTTCGGACGATTCAACCTCAACTAATACGTTTGAAGACACGTTTTAGCACATTTCTGTTGGATTTGGACCTAATTTGGTCTAAATATTGGTTGGTGGTGTTGTTGTTGTTGTCGTTTCATGGTGACCTGCATAATCAGCAGCCCGCGTAAACTCGAGCTTTAGCTGTTTAGTTTACTGTTACATTCTGCCCCCGTTCTTGGCCCCCCGCTCTCCAGTCCTCTCCCCCTGTGCGATGTCTTGAAAGCCTTTGGGCCAAGTCTGGAACATTCCTCTGAAGTGAAAACACAGCAGCGAGAGATAAAGCGAGAGGGAGAGAGAGGGAGAGAGAGAGAGAGAGGGAGAGAGAGGGAGGTAGAAAGGGCGAGAGAGATGGGGGGAGGGAGGGAGGGAGAAAGAGAGAGAGAAAGAGAGAGTGGTCATGGTCGGAGGGGAGAGGGGAGAGGTAGAAAGGGAGAGAGAGATGGGGGGAGGGGAGGGAGGAAGAGAGAGAGAACGAGAGAGTGGACGGGAGGGAGAGAGAGGGAGGAGGGGGAGGGAGAGAGTGGGAGAGAGAGGCGGAGAGGTAGAAAGGGAGAGAGAGATGGGAGGAGGAAGGAAGAGAGAGAGAGGGAGAGAGTGGGCGGGAGAGAGGAGGAGTAGGGAGAGAGAGGGGATAGGGGAGGTGGGAGTGAGAGAGGGTGGGAGTGAGGCAGGGAGAGGTAGAAAGGGCCAGAGAGATGGGGAGGGAGGAAGAGAAAGAGAGAGTGGGCGGGAGGGAGGGAGAGGAGAGGGGGATAGAGTGGGAGAGAGAGGGGAGAGGTAGAAAGGGAGAGAGAGATGAGAGGGAGAGAGTGGGCAGGAGGGGAGAGAGGGAGGGGAGGGAGAGAGAGGGGATAGGGAGGGAGAGAGGGATAGGGAGGGAGAGAGTGAGAGGGCGGGAGTGAGCGAGGGAGGGGGGGAGTGGGCGAGGGAGGGCGGGAGTGGGCGAGGGAGTGAACACGTAACAGGGAAAAGGTGAAGAGGCCAGAGTATTAGAGAGAGAGAGGTGTGCAAGCTCACTGAATAAAACGGAGGCGGGGCCAGAGTAGGTTAGTCCGGACAATGAGGTCATCCCATTGGCTGATGTTGTTAGGCCGCGGGGTTACATCATGCACTTTAGGGCGGGGCTTGTTCACGAAAACAGCCGGCGTCACCGTCAGATGAAGCGTCGGATCCAAACGTTTCACAGTTTGCAAAAAAAACCATATCGAAATGTTAGCGCGGAGAACGTGACGATTCCACTGTAACCCACGGTTACGGAGAGCAAACGACAACTTTAATGTTCTTTCAGTCACACTGTCTTGAAGCAAGTGTGGGACAAAAACAGCCAGAACACAAAGTCGTTTACATTTATGTGTATTTTTTGGACTAGAGATTGAAGTAAAAATACTTTAAAGATGAATTACTGCATTGTGACGTCTCTTTGTGCAAATATTGAATAGTTCATGTCCATTCTGTGCAGTTATTTATGATTTAATCCCACAAATGCAGGTTTATTTTTAAGATCCTGTAGAGTTGGGTTGTAAATTGTGCCGACAGGTTTTTTATTATATTTCAATCATCTTGTTTACTGCTGTTATTATTGTACTTTTTGGTGAGTATTTTCCGCACACTTTGGTCACCTTCTGATTTACATCCGTCTGTCGCGTTATGTTCGTTTATCTTTATTTCGAACATGAATTAACTGAGAAATCAAGTCGAAACCAAAGAAGGCAAAGAACATTTTCGTTTTTATTGTGAAGTTGTGTGACGTTTTCTGTATTTTTAACAAAAACAGCAAAAGGAGCGACACGTTTCCTCATGTTTTTCTTGTGTCGGGGGCGGTTCATAAAAGTGTCATGATAAAGATCAGGAAGTTTGCATACATTCTTTACTAAACTTGCACGTTAATCTTTAAATCTGTAAGAGGTTTAATGCCGTAGGTCAAAGTGCGACAGGTTTTTACCATTGTCTAATGTCGACTTTATTTGGTGTGTTTATACTTGTTGTAAATGTACATTATGGTTTTACACCAATCGAGCAGGTATTTGTGCAGAAAACGATGAAAGAGCTGTAGAAAGTGACAGGAAGTGACATCACACTCGGGACACTCGTTCCAGTCAAAGTTTATGCAGAATTCGCACAAAAGAAACGTGAATTCATCAAAATAAAGTCGCTCTCATTTATTCAACGAGTTTTTGCCCAGTGGTTGCTGGGTCATTTCCTAGTGTGATGTCATCAAATTACAAACAGGAAGTGAAATTATAAACCTGGGAAATGTGCTATTCTGTGAGAAAATGTTCATAACTTTTAGCAAAATTCAAAATATATTTATCGTAACTGCGTTTTAGTTCAATGAGTCGTGTCCGACCTGTAGGGGGCGCTTTAGGGTTTACACTTACGCACATCTCACTGTTTCCTCCTTTGAGATGGGCCAGTGACGTAATGACGTAACCAACACTTCAGACCGGTAAGGGAAGAAATACAAATATATTTTTAACTTGCAGTGAACGTCCGGTGGCGTGACAGGCGATGTCACACTGCAACACAATGAAACATCTCACATTAAAAGAGCCACACCCACCATGATGTCATGAAAACACCTTCTTTACGCTTTCACGCCTTTGTTTTTCTGCATTTTGCCACAAAATGCATCATAAATGTCTCGGTCGAGGTTCAAACATCTCACAATTACGCACACGAGTCTACAAATACCACCGTGTACTCTTATACTGTGTTGTCTAATGTTACGTATCATCAAACCCTGTGCCCGTCTGTGCCACGCTGTTCTTACTATCGATTACATCATCTCTTGTAGGACACGGTAAATATTGTCTAAAACTAATCAAATACACCAAAAAAAGTACACACCACAAAGTAAAACGCCGCTATTAAAACATTCGACGAGCACAGCAATTGAACTAGGTTTTATACTCGTACTCCACTGCGTTTGAGAGTCGGTATTTGTACTTTCTACTCCATTACGTTCTTGAAAAGTACTGAAAGGTAATTAACGTTCTTCTGTGTTCTTTTGAGTCGTCCTGGCAAAAGAAATACACGCAAAAAGCGGAGAAATTGACCGGCATTTCCCCCGCAATTCGAAAATACTTTGCAGTCTAAATGTGAACATGTACATCTGCACTTTTACTTCAGTAACAACATGTACATCTGCACTTTTACTTCAGTAACAACATGCAGCGCGTCTCCCACCTAAATTTATTTGTAATTAATATCGGTAAATGGTTTTTTTTTCACGCCGATTGCATTTCGGGCGCGTGTGTTTCATCATCCGTCACCGCTGAGTCACGCTACCAAAATTCCCCAGATGAAAACGTCCGCGTACTCAAATATAAGTACACAAATAGCTCACTGTCAATGGTGAAGTATCTCAAACTCTCTGGTCTCTAACCGCATTGAAATTAGGACTAAATTTAGACTAAACCAGGTCTAAAACGGGATTGAATCAAGTGAGCGCACCATTAAAATGAATGAAATCTGGTACTAAACACACCAAAATGAACTCTATAGTTACAATTCACCAAGACTCATTCGATCTCACATTGATATCTTTTAAAATAAGACCAAACATTGCACAATAATTTGTTTATTTCAGTTAAAATAGGACTCAAAACCTATAGAAATCTCGTCAGCCGTCGTTTGTTGTATCGCAGCGTTTTGAGTTGGGTCTTGACAAATGCAGTTTGAGAATCTTGTGCAATCTCAAGACAGGTTTTGCTCAGTGTGGCTGTGTGTTGTCCCAGCGTTTCATCAGTCAAACCCGAGTCACTGAGTCATCCACAGACACGAGGCTGCAGCTCGGTTCACACCTCTGCGACGACAGTGCAATGGAAAAACACCGGGCGGCATGATTCCTGGACTAATAACCAAAGAGACCAACGTTTATTTTAACTATTCCTTTATTTATTATTTATTATATTTTAATTATTATTTATTTAATTTTATGTAATTTTATGTAATTTTATGTAATTTTATGTAATTTTATGTTAATTTTATTTTATTTATTTTATTTATTTTATTTATTTTATTTATTTTATTTATTTATTTATTTATTTTTTTATTTATTTTATTTTATTTTATTTTATTTTATTTATTTTATTTATTTTATTTATTTTATTTATTTTATTTATTTTTTTATTCATTTTATTCATTTTATTCATTTTATTCATTTTATTCATTTTATTCATTTTATATCATATATTTAATTTTTGTTTTCACTTTATTACTGTGGTTTTTCTGGTTGGTCAATTGACTGATGCTTTGTGTTTTATAATGTTTTGTTAAAAAAAACAACCTAAAAATAAAGTATGGAAAAAAATTAATAAATAGAAAAAGTCTAAAATCTCCTTCAAAAAACAATCCATTAGAAAAGCATTATTATTATTTTTTTTCTTTGTCTATTATTTATTTATGTATTTATTTTCTTCAGTGGTGGAAAGCAACAAAGTACTGTACTTGATTCACGTTTTTAAGTATCTGTACTTTACTTCAAAACTTTTCACTTTGACTACATTTGAGACCAAGTACATGTACTTTTTATGAACTATGCTAAAAAGTATAAAGCTCTTTTCATTTGGTTTGAGGAGTTCTTTTAAGCACGTTGATGGTGACGTTCTGAAGGTTTTGGGTTCAAGTCTCATAATACACACAAAATTCAACCGGAAAATAGATTAAAAAGGTTGATAATATATGGGAAATTGTGCAAGAATGTATTATTATGTATTATTATAGTAGTTTCCGACATTATTAAAGTATTACGAAAGTATTTCAATGTACTTCGTCTGCGCGGCTGAACTCTTACTCGTATGCTTACGTTTACCGCTCTTAATCCAGGTTTGTGAAAGATGAAATCGTTTATTATTCAGAAGTGGGAAGTACTTTTCTTGAGTAATATGTAGTGTGAAGTAAAAGTCTCGCTTGCGTAAACGTTTTGGTTCCTCTTCCGGCTGTGAGTGAACTTTATAAGTATCTAATGATCAGCATTAAAGGTTTCTCTCAGGTATGACACGTTTTTCAGTCTGTTCTTTGGAAATTCCAGATTATTTCCATTATTTCAAGTGTTGTCGGTCACAGAACTGTTACTCGAGTAGTCGTTTGTCTCGAGTGTAACGTTCGGAAAGACAAAATGAAGTTAAATGTGACAAAACAGCCAGATAAAAACAGTTATTTACATTTTTTTGTGCTTTGAATTGAGCAAAAAACACTTAATTTTGCTTCTTAAATTGTCCCGATTATTACTCGTCAATACGTTGTGACCGGAATCATCGCGATTATCGATTGACCTCATAATCGTGACATCGCTTCTCGGCCACTCCGCTTCTGTTCCACATTTACATTGTCGTTTACATTTGCGCGTTTGGACAATCAGAAACACCTTTTTTTAGTCCAGACTCAGTAACCCGAGCTCCCGGAGACAACAATCAGAGCGATCCGCGTGACCTCTGCGCGACCTCTGACACACAATAGACTCTGTATCTGATTCCCAGTCTCATTATTTATGTGATCCGCAGTAACGGGCCAGGGACTCCACGTTCGATTCCCTCTCCGTTGCCCCCCGGAGACTTTGTTTTTCCGAGTCGATTCATCCCGAGCGAAGCGCCGGCTCTTACGTAACCAGCTCGACCCGAATCGGGAGGGTCCGCTGCTCCCCCCGCGCGCACAAAGCGGGGGCATTGGACCGATTTCAAATGGCCTGGAAATATAGCATCACCTGCAATCAGCATCTGACGCCATCTAGTGGACGGTGCGGGCCTTTTTCTACCTGCTGAAATCATAGTTTGAGTTAAAAGAATCTATTTTTTTAACGGTGCAAGTGCATGTGGTTAATGACAATAATAATCATCATAATAAT
Source organism: Chaenogobius annularis (assembly GCA_015082035.1). NCBI lineage: Eukaryota > Metazoa > Chordata > Actinopteri > Gobiiformes > Gobiidae > Chaenogobius > Chaenogobius annularis. Next base: position 90,570 of record BJKM01000616.1, on the reverse strand, counting down.
CATCATAAATACCAGTGGAAAAGTTGTTTTGAGGGGTTTAAATGTTGGAAAATGTGGATTCAGCTCAAGGAATTCCAACTTCATACATTTCCACTGACAAATATGTATTAAATTAGTTTTGTGGAGCCAACAACTTAATGAAAGAGCAATGCAAAAACAAAAAGAGAAAAGAAATGAGGTCAGAGTTGCACACATGACAAAATGCAGGTTATTTGTAATATAAATATTGTTCACTTTATTGTTTTGAATGTTTGTTTTGTTTTTGAAGACCCTCTTATAGACATCGGGTTCATCGAATGTAAGGGATAAATTCATAACTAATCAATGCAGTTTAGATGATGCTGAAGACAAACACTTATGGAAACTGACAAGTCCAAGGCATGAAAAGTTTAATAGGAATAGTTTAATGTCCAATTCATTAAGATTACGCGTGTTTTCTCCGTATAATCACACAATTGGTTATATCTAATACAAAATGTTCAAAGTTTGTTCTCGAAAACTGACTTTTAGTGTCAAGCAGCTGCAAAAACAAGAGGAAAGAACAAAGTTTGACGAAGTGAGAATGGAAAATAACTGCGTTAATGACAATAAATGTGAGAAAAGACTGTTTAAAGGTGCAACTTCTCATGCCACTGCGTCTGCGAATGATCCACGACTTGTCGGTCTCCATGGAGACAAGCAGGTGATCGATCTGAGCTACACATCAGATCTGTGGAGAGGCGGTGAATGTTACGGGACCGAAGCAAGTGTGAACGAGGGTCCGACTGAGGGTCCGACTGAGGGTCCGACTGAGTGGTCTAACGACCTGCAAATGGAAATTTAAATAGAAGTGTTGTTTCTTTGTTTCTCAGTGAAAATGGATCCAGTTTTAGTTCTGATGTGGACTTGGTTTAGTCCTGTTCTAGTCCTCGTTTAGTCCTGTTCCAGTCCTCGTTTGGTCCTGTTCTAGTCCTCGTTTGTCCTGTCCTGTTCCAGTCCTCGTTTGGTCCTGTTCTAGTCCTCGTTTAGTGTGTTCCAGTCCTCGTTTGGTCCTGTTCTAGTCCTCGTTTAGTGTGTTCCAGTCCTCGTTTAGCTGTGTTTCCAGTCCTCGTTTGGTCCTGTTCTATCCTCGTTATTCCTGTCGGAGTCCTCGTTTGGTCGTTTCCAGTCTCGTTTGGTCCTGTTCTAGTCCTCCGTTGTAGTCCTGTTCCAGTCCTCGTTTGGTCCTGTTCTAGTCCTCGTTTGGTCCTGTTCTAGTCCTCGTTTAGTCCTGTTCCAGTCCTCGTTTGTCCGTCTTCTATTCCTCGTTTGGCCTGGTTCTAGTCCTCTGTCTGTTGGTCCTGTTCTAGTCTCGTTGTGGTCACTGTTCCAGTCTCCGTTTAGTGTGTTCAGTCCTCGTTTGGTCCTGTTCTAGTCCTCGTTTGGTCCTGTTCCAGTCCTCGTTAGTTGTGTTCCAGTCCTTGTTTAGGTCCTGTTCTAGTCCTCGTTTTTCGCCGTTTCTAGTCCTCGTTAGTCCTGTTCTATGTCCTCGTTTGGTCCTGTTCTAGTTCCTCGTTTAGTCCTGTTCCAGTCCTCGTTTGGTCCTGTCTAGTCCTCGTTACGTCCTGTTCTAGTCCTCGTTGTCCTGTTCTAGCCCGTTTGGTCCTGTTCCAGTCCTCGTTTGTGTGTTCCAGTCTTGTTTGTCGCTTCCTCGTTTGGCCCTGTTCTAGTCCTCTTGTCTGTTCTAGTCCTCGTTGTCCCGTTCTAGTCCTCGTTTGGTCCTGTTCTAGTCTCGTTTGGTCCTGTTCTGCCTCGTTAGTACTGTTCTAGTCCTCGTTTGTACTGTTAGTCCTCGTTGCACTGTTCTAGTCCTCGTTTGTATCTGTTCTAGTCCTTGTTTGGTCTGTTCTGTCTATCTCGTTTGGTCCTGTTCTAGTCCTCGTTTGGTCCTGTTTAGTCCTCGTTAGTGTGTTCCAGTCCTCGTTTGGTCCTGTTCCTAGTCCTCGTGTTGTCCTTCTTTCCTGTCTTGCTTTCTGTCTCTTGTCCATCCTCGTTTGGCCTGTCAGTCCTCGGTTGTCCTGTTCTGTCTCGTTTAGTTCCTGTTCTAGTCCTCGTTTGGTCCTGTTCTAGTCCCTCGTTCTAGTCCTGTCTCCAGTCCTCGTTTAGTCCTGTTCCAGTCCTCGTTTGCGTCCTGTTCTCATTTCCTCGTTTAGTCCTGCTTCCCAGTCCTCAGTTGGTCCTGGTTCTAGTCCTCGTTTGGTCCTGTTCTAGTCCTCGTTTAGTCCTGTTCCAGTCCTCGTTTGGTCCTGTTCTAGTCCTCGTTTGGTCCTGTTCTAGTCCTCACTTAGTCCTGTTCTAGTCCTCACTTAGTCCTGTTCTAGTCCAGGTTGTGTAAGTGTGAACGCACTCTTAGCTTTTACTCATTGTTGCGTCTCTCCTTTGAAAATGCCAGAATTTGTGTTTCATTTTAATGTTTTGTTGCTCCAATTACATAAACATCAAATTATAAATCATATATATCTTTATATATCATATAAAAACATTTTAATTTTTTTATAAAGAAATAAACAGAACACAACACAAAATGACCAGAGAGTGTAAATTAAAATAATAACACAAGTAGTCATCAACTAAACATGAATCCCAACACAACTTCGCCCTTCTACTTGAGTAGTATTCTTCCTGTTCCAGGGCTGACCAAACAGAGGAACCACATGAAAATGAAGTGAATCTTTCCAACATTTTGCGTGACGAGCCGCCACACCTTTCACAAAGCTTGGAACATACATTTTAGGTCTGTAAATGTTTTGAAAGCGGACCGCATTTCGGCCCTGGGCCACAGTTTGGACACGCCTGTACTCTATACTCTTTTTACTGTACCTGCAGTGTACTGACACAACACAAGATTACAGGGGTTTCATTAGTGAATCTGTAAAAGGCTCAAGATAAACTCATCTTTTAAAATCACATTTAAAAATATGTCGACAAATACACATTTTGACATTAAAGTGCCCCCTACAGGTCGGACCACTCTCTGAATTAACATGATAAATATATTTGAATGTTGTTAAAAATGATAAAAATGTTACCACAGAAAAGCAAATATAACTTCACTTCCTGTTTGTAATTGATGACATCACACAAACAAACTAAATCTAATGACTAAATCTTTTTTTTTATTATTTGACAAATAAAAATATATGAGAGCGACTTTATTTTGTTGAATGCTTCAACCCAAAAATGACACTATAATAAAAAATAAACAACTTCCATTTAGGGATCAATATTTTTAATGAATTAAAAACATGACAAAATACAGTATTGCAGTAAGAAAGTACAAATTTAGTCGAGTATATACGTACGGACAGACGTTTTTAAAAGGTGTACAGCAAGAGTTCGTACTAGTTTTTTTGGGGATCTTTTGATGGAAAACGAGACAAATCCTGGAATGATTGAGAATAAAATGGGAGAAAACACAAACAGCTCTTAATACTGCGCCTCAATAAACTGCTTTAAAAGGAAACGAGCGGTGACAAACGCCCGGGTTAAAGCCTATCGTACGCGGCTACAATAGATTACAGTACTTAAATATAAAAATAGACTCTTCTTCTTCTTTGCGTTATTGTTCTGCGCGCGGCGGCGTGGACGGACGGCGCGGTTTCAGTGGCACATCCGGGACGTCATCTCCTTCTGCAAACACAAAAAAACGCATCGTGAGCCGAGATGTTCCGTGAGCCGTGATGTTCCGTGAGCCGTCGACTGAAAAGTGTGTCGTGGCATCAGTGAACGCTCTTAAAACTACTAATTATTTGACCCAAAGTGAAAAATAATCGTATTTTGAGCATCGTAATTGTTGTCTGGACCAAACGGAGTCTAAAACACTCAAAACCCCACAAACACACTTTATTCATACATATTCTCCTTCGGTCGCCACATTTCAAACTGGAATTGGCCGATAATGTATTTTTAAAAGTCAAAAAACTAAATAAGACAAGAGAGAACAAAGGAGATAAACATGAAAACATCATAATAAATATATATATTATAATAAAACAGAACGTCCAAAACAAACATCCCATTTGGTCCAAAGTTTAAAATAATGGTCAGAAAATGTCCAAATTTGTCCTATTTATGTGATTTTGTCAGTATCAATTCCTGTTTAAACGTGCATTTAGTTTCGATAATAGTTTTAGTCTCTGTGTGTAGATATTTTGACAATCCCAGTGCTCCGTGAACGATTCCAGATTTGAAAACATGTCACGACGCTTTCAATACTCGGCAGGAGAAATGCGATTTCTGCCCCGAGGAAGGCGGCCAACAGTCATCAGAATTGAGTATTTTCTAACTACAGTTAAATGGTAACGCAGGAAATAAAAGGATCAACAAAGGCCAAAACATCCCCTTTTCAAGTCTTCCCCCAGTCACCGGACGACACACGACAACAGGGCCTTGTGTGGCAGAGACAAAGACTCATCAGTGTGTGGAATCGAAGGGAAATCACCGTGAGAATCACCGTGGGAATCACCATGAGAACCACCACTGTGAGAATCATCACCATGAGAATCACCACCGTGAGAATCACCATGAGAACACCATGAGAATCACTGTGAAACTCATCACCATGAGAATCACTGCCATGAGAACACCATGAGAATCACCGTGAGACTCGCCACCATGAGAATCACCACCGTGAGAATCACCACCGTGAGAATCACCACCGTGAGAATCACCACTGTGAGAAATCAACACCGTGAAAATCACCATGAGAATCACCGCCGTGAGACTCGCCACCATGAGAATCACCGCCATGAGAATCACTGCCATGAGAACACCATGATAATCACCACCATGAGAATCACTGCCATGAGAATCACCATGAGACTCGCCACCATGAGAATCACCATGAGAACCGCCATGAGAACACCATGAGAACACCATGATAATCACCACCATGAGAATCACCATGAGACTCGCCACCATGAGAATCACCACGTGAGACTCGCCACCGTGAGACCCACCGTGAGACTCGCCACGTGAGAATCCACCATGAGAATCACCACCATGAGAATCGCCATGAGAACACCATGAGAATCTACCACCATGAGAGTCACCACCATGAGAATCACATGAGACCGCCACCATGAGAATCACCATGAGAATCACCACCGTGAGACTCGCCACCATGAGAATCGCCAGGAATCACCCCCATGAGAATCACCGCCCATGAGAATCACCGCCATGAGAATCACCACCGTGAGAATCACCACCGTGAGAATTTTGGAAGCATATATACTGTGCCGATATTTGTCTTGTGGTTGTGTTCGCTGTGATACAGCGATATAAGACCACAAATGTATGTTAAGTATTGTACATTTCAACTTTTCACTCATGTTTAATAAATAATCATTGATATATTATGTATAAATAATAACAGAATCACATTCCTTGTTTCATGATTGTGGTAAACATACTGCTCTTCTATTTCCATTTACGCTCATGAATCTGTTCACAAAATTCAAATCTGCTGGACTCAGGACAAACTGGGACTGATGAGCTCACGGACTGTGACAGCAATATCAGGGCCAAATATCGGACAAGTTTTCCCAATCTGACCGATACTGATATCTGGAAAAACCCAGATATCCGATCCCGATGGCTTTTTGCATGAGTCACTTTTAGGCAAACTCTTTCAAACTCTGAAAAACAAATGTTTTCTCTATATTGAACAATAGATTTTTGTATGTTTGTCTTATTAAAACAAGTCAAATCTAAATGAATGACAGCGGTTTAACAAACAAACTAAACTCAAAACTGCTGCACAGTCGAACCCCAGTCTGAACCCCAGTCTGAACCCCAGTCTGAACCCCAGTCTGAACCCCAGTCTGAACCCCAGGCTGAACTGAACCCCAGTCTGAACCCCAGTCTGAACTGAACCCCAGGCTGAACCCCAGGCTGAACCCCAGGCTGAACCCCAGGCTGAACCCCAGGCTGTCACAGAGGATGAAACGATTCCATGTCATTGTCGTTGACCAAAACTGATACACAAATCAAAGCCTCCAGACGGCCTTCTGCACAAACTGATTAACACCGTTACCACGGCATCCATCGTCCTTAAACTGCACGTCTTTTTACTTTTCTGTCCAATAAAGCCAAAAACTAACAAGTGATAAAACGAGAACAGTTATTTTTGTGCAGAAACAGTGATTGTTTCTCTGATGAGAGAAAGTGTTGCTTACATAACCAGAGAGAAGACTTATGAAAGAGGCTTTATCTGAACAACAGCGCCTTTATTCCACTCTGACGTATTTATTAAACACATGTACATGTGTTTGTATGTATATATGTGTGTATATGTATGTATATATGTGTGTATATGTATGTATGTATGTATGTGTGTTTGTGTATGTATGTGTACGTGTGTGTGTGTGTGTGTGTGTATATGTATGTATGTATATATAATATATATATATATATATATATAATTGGTCGTACAGCAGCTCAGTCTTGTTCTCTTATTTTATTTATTTTTTGTTCCATTCATTAAAAAGTAAACCATTTGTACAATAACTGTAAAAATTACCTTCTATCGACTAAACAGAGAAATAGCAGTTACATTTTTAGTGTAGAAAAAGATTCAGTTGTTTCATCTGGACTCAGTTCTAGAAAAAACAAAACGTTTCGACTCTCATCAAAGAGTCAGTCTCAATCTGTGAAACAAGTCTGAGAACTCTTGCTTATATCCTACTCTGTGAAAGCCCTGCCCACAGGGCGGGACCCCTGATAATGGGCCATTGAAACTTAACTGGGATGGGCCATCTACATCCTATTGTTCCTTGGCGTTTGGCTCCCTCACCTTGAGTGCCTGTTTAGCATCCGAATGCCCCGGGCGTCTCCATGGTTTCAGCAAACCATTATAAACAACTGGAAGGTTGAATCTTAAACCTCCATTACGATTTAAGGAAGGATTCTCTTTTTTAACAAAGATTCCCTCCTTAACCCCTCTTTCAAACCATCTTTTTTCCCTGCTCAGAATCTCCACCTCACTGTCTTCAATAGAGTGGTTTGTGGCTTTGAGATGAAGATGCACAGCGCTCTGGGGTCCTGAACTCGTGTGTCTTCTGTGCTGATAAAGCCCCTTGTGCAGTGGCTGTTTAGTCTCCCCTAAGTGGCGCTCTTTACAACTTTCTTCACTGCATTGGATAGAATACACTACATTGCTCTGTTTTTGTGTAGACATCTTGTCCTTAGGGTGAAGCAGTTTTTGTCTTAACGTGTTGCCTGGTTTGAAATAAACAGGGACTTCGTGTTGTCTAAAAATTCTTAGCAGTTTTTCAGACAGTCCCGAGACATAAGGGATAGAGACACCCCTTCTTCTTGGCTCTGTTTCCCTATTGTCCCTTTTGTCCTTTTTGTCCTGCTTTTTGGTTCTCTTTACTTTGTTCAGAGCCCACGTCGGGTATCCACAGGCTGAGAGAGCATTCCAGATGTGTTTTTCCTCTTTCCTCTTGCCCTCTGAGCTGGTGGGCACCTCTTGTGCTCTGTGTTGTAGTGTTCTGATCACTCCCAGCTCGTGCTGTCGTGGGTGGTTAGAGCCAAAGAGCAGGTACTGCAGGTTCTGTTTCACAGATTGAGAATGACTCTTGGATGAAAGATCGAAACGTTTTGTTTTTTCTAAAACAGAGTCCCGATGACTACAACTGAATCTTTTTCTACAATGGAACACTCCTGGACGAATGAGGGATTACACCGACATTTTAGTGTAAATGTACAAAAGCTAGAAGACTTTTGAGCCGACATTAATAAAGTTCTCGTCTGTCAGTAAAAGACTGACTATTTTTCTGTTTTAAATGGCACCGATTAAAAGTTTGTCTTGTTTATGTTCAAGAAAGTCCCGTTGAGAATGGATTTTCTTTACATAAATAAGTGACTGCGCTCAAACAATGTGAATAAACCCCCCCTCGAGCCTCGTTCCCCCCCTGGGCGGCGGCCGACCGCGTGACACTCACCAAAGGCTCCAGCTCCTTGTTGTCGATGAGGTTGAACTCGGTGACGAAGTAGAAGAAGTGCTTGTAGCAGGTGTTGACGTGAGCCTCGGCGCCCATCTGGCTCACGCGGTCGAAGTGGTGGATGTAGACGTGCACGAAGACCCGGAACAGGCGCGACAGGATCTTCTTGGCCACCTGCATGAAGCTCTTGGGGAAGGGAGTACCTGGAGGGGCACAGAGGGGCACACGGTGTGAGCAGTCGCAGAGCTGCACCATGCGGGGGGGCATTTGTCTGACCAGTGCCGAAGCGCCGGGTGGGTGTGCCATTCATGTTTTAATGATGGGATTCTGTTCAAAGTTCACATTTTTGAACACGTCCAGGAGAATTGACAAAATAATGGAAGAATCACGTGTTTCAGGACGTTTTTGTCCCTTTTAGTCACGGTTTGGTCGCAGTTTTGTTGACGTTGGATTTGTCGGCGTTTGTTGCAGTTGGTCGCGGTTTGGTCGGCGTTGGTCGCGGTTTGGTCGGCGTTGGTCGCGGTTTTGTCGCAGTTTTTGTCGCTTTTAGTCACATTTGTCACTTTTAGGTGCATGTTTGTTGAATGACATATTTCAGAATGTTTTTGACGCATTTGGTGGCATTTTTGACGCTTGAAATGCTGTTCAACATTGTGATCCAGTAATGGCAACAAAAGAAGGTCTGCATTGGGCCGTGGTTGACTTCGTGCATCGATTTGTTGACTAAAAGTGCTGGTAATGCTGTACAAGATAATGCAAGTCTTTATAAACGCACTTGCATGACCACAAACATAAAATATAACCATTTCTACGGAAAAGTATTTGTAAAGAACCGGTAGGCATTTACATGGAAAAACCGACACAGAGAAAGACCTAACGAGACAAATAAACTCACTAATTAATTCCCCCCTTGACGTCGTATTATCCCAGTAAAATAATTAGTTGCTGAATAAAAATGTTGGCTGACCGTCGACCAAGCGCTGAAAGGTTTCCAGGAAGTGTTTTTGTTGTATTTGTCGTGACATATTTGAATTGGAAATACTGTTATTTTAGAAGTTGAAGAGTCGATGTTGAAACGCGCCAAGGGTTCTTAAAGAAACCAGAGTGAACGATGACGACGGACAGGAACACAAAAGGCAGAGCCGGAGGTCGCCGCGCCGACGAGACGAGGCGGAGCTTTTCTTTGGAATCTCGACAACGGACGGGATTAAAACGGAGCCCGACAGCGAGGCTAATAATAAAGATCAGTAATGTGGTAATTGACAAACGAGGAGATTCATGGATGCAGTGGAGAGTAGAGAGTGTATTTTAATCTATTTCAACGATATCAAATCTTTCAAAACAGGTTTACCACGTGACATTTCTGCACTTCTGATACTTGAACCTGAAACAATCCGACTTTTTTGATTGATAAAAACATAATTAAAAGCAGCTGTACTGGATTTTTACATCACAAAAACATGAAAAACGGTCCAAACTTCCATAACGCATTCCAAACCTCCGCTTTTCACGACTTTCAGAGGCCAGAGCGGCGTTCGTCTTCATGGTAAAAGCTAACAAACGGCATTTTATTTCTTTTATTAACCATTATTTTACCAGGCAAGAAGCCGTTTTTTCAAGGCTGACCTGGGGAAAAGTGAAAATCATACAGACATTTCAGAACAATTTAAACAGAATCTACATTTAAGTCTTGCTCTCTGTGTTTTTTGTTGTTGTTTTTTTTAAACAACAGCCTAACTTCCTGGTTCTTTCACAATAAAACGCTTTATAATTGGACGCAGGCAGCACACAGCGGTCTCATTTTGACCACGAGAGCAGCTTTAACGCCATGAACTGGGACAAAATCAGGTACAGCTAACTTTGTCACCTTTAATGTATAAATATAACGATTTCAAAGCTCCTACTAACGACTATTTTGGTAATCGATGAGTGAATGAATCGATTAGTTTAGAAGGCGACAGGCCGGTGGATACTTTTACTCTTGATCCATTTGAGGACGTCCTGGTGGAGAACATATAAAACCTCTTCTCTCAACTCATGACATGTTTTGGAGTCAGTTAACGGTTCTTCGATTGCTTAATTAGTAGTATTGCAATAATCTATTAGTTGCAATTAATCAACTTGTTGCAGCCTTAAATGTATTTCTTTGTCAACATCCCACAGCCCAAGACAAGTTAGAATGCAACTTTCAAAGAGTGTTTAAAGACATTAGAGCTAAAGTAATGGACTAATCGTGACAACTACGACTATGAAACAGTTGTATTTGTTTGTAATTTTTATCTAGACTGTGGAGAATCTATACAATTAGACTTTTTATAACAAAGAAAAATGACAAAATGGAATAAACCGTTTCTGATTTTCATAAATAATACACTTTACGATTGTCAAACGATTATTTACGATTACATTGAGACTTTTAAAACACATTTTCGAACAAATAAAGGGGTGAAAAATGGCGATGGAAAGAGAATATTTACGATGAAAATAAGAAATTGCTTAATCGTTTTAAATTTTGATTTATTTATATTTCGTCAATATTCTATATCTAGAAGCCTCAGTCACAATATTTCAACCTATATATGATTTTGAAATACATTTTTAAAGTCTCACTATACAATAGAAGTGAGCTAATCGAAAAAAGAATCGCTGACTCTTCAACTACTCAAATAATTCTTCTTGGCACACGATCTTTGTTAGAATCTCTGTCGTTATGAACAATACACTACGATACTATTATTATCCTATTTGTATTCCCCGCAGAGCAGCCTCGGGCCGTAATCCCGACATGTTAAAGGGGCTCCGGGGCTCGATTTACCGTGGAAAAACTAACGCGACTCAATTTGGGGGGGGGGGGATAAGCCTCGGTCCCACCTGACTCCGGCCCGACTAATTCAACAGCATTTCTGGCGTCTGTTCGGAGGGCACGCTCGCTAAGGTCGACGCTATTATTAACCCCAGTGTACGTTGTGTGACCCATTTCGTAAATCCGTGGATGGTACGTTTCCACGGCGACTCCAAGGCATAATAACAACGACGACGACGACGAAGGAAAAACCGAGACTGGAAGTGAGTCCTCAGTGTGGACAACGATGCAGACGATGCAATGCGCGTGGCCTTGTCCATTCCAAATATTTCAACTACTTCTACTTGTACTGCAGCCCGAATGTGTAGTTTAAATGATACGCAACAGTTCAGAAGACACATTTCACTCAAACGCAGTGAACACAATTAGATTTCAGATTTTAAGAAACATTTTGCCTGTTTGTCGCCAGTTTGACCATTTTTTTTGTAAAGTTTGTAATTGTACTTCCTGGTTGGACATAAGCAGCAAATATGACATTGAGGTCATTCCGCAACTGTTACCTAGCAACCAGACTGTAAACAAGAGCCAAAAGCCATACAGATGACACAACAGTTCAGATTTGACACACAACAACGAGTGCGAGACTCTTATTTGTGAAAATGTCTTTGTGGTGTGTGGAGGCTAACGCTAACCCTCCCGTTGCAAGTGCGCAAGAGCTTACGCTGGACATGGAACGCAGTGTTTTGTTTACAAACAGTGGAAGGGGCCCACAGCTTAGCAACGGCGAGAGACACGCTTGAGATGGAGTTGAGAAACCACGGCTCACTGTGGTTTTCCTTTCATATTGACACGCCGCACGCCGTGAGATTATGCCTGCAATACTTTCTGACTATTTGATTCCATTTCATGTTTATTTCACGCCGTTGTTGTTACGAGACGCCATCTATAGGACAGTGAGTTCCGACACTGTGAGCAATATAGCTAGAATTATTAATAATAATAATAATATAAAGTGATATTTTTGTGGTTCATTCACGTTTTGTGCGACACGTGAGATTTACATTGTTTTTGTTTTCATTTTACGGCTCAAACAAGTCAATCGATTAATCACAACCAAATCAATTACAGAGATAATGGTCAACTAGTTTTAGAATCAAATATTTATAATTATCTGGACAATACACAGACTCCAAAACATGCTTTAGCAGAGCTGGAATTACTGCAAAATGACACAAAAAAACGTGTAAAATGTGTTTTTAATTTAAAAACTTCAAATAAAAAAAATAAAAAAAATCACATCTAAAAAATTTATTGAAAGACTAATTCACCATTATAATTGATTACCAAAATAACCGTTAGTTGCAGCCCGACACTTTATATAAAAGATTTGTCCAATTGTTTTTAATAAGAATTTTCTTTTCTAAACTTGTGATCGATCGAGGGGAAGTTTTTTTTTTAAATACATTTTTTGTTCCAGCTCCAACGGTGTGTGTGTGTGTGTGTGTGTGTCGTCACTGCTCGATACCACAATAATAACAAAAACATCTTTATCAACACAAATAATAGTGCGTTCTTCATGTCATTTGGCTTAGTTCAGATAAAGCTCAAGATCATTCTAAAAGTGTTCGCGAAAGGTCAAAGTTAGTCCAGTTTATGGGATTTTTAAAAATGAATACTTCAAATGAGTATATGGTTTTGATACAAGTTTTATTTTATTCGTTATTATCATGGTATTTTGCGTACGAGATCCTCACGCTTGCACTCACCGACATTCGTGGGGAAGATGTTCTCGTTGTTGATCTGCACCTCGATCCAGTCCATCAGCAGGCTCATGTACTTGGGAGCGGGCAGCGCCGTGGGCCTCTTGTACTTGTGCTCGTCCTGCCAGCGGTACTCGTACTTGGGCCCGCCGGACATGACGGGGCAGGTCTGGTCCGTGCACGAGTCGCTGATGGTGCCGTAGATGAGGTTGATCCTGTTGAAGAAGTCCACCACGTGAACGGCCACCCAGTCGTTGAGGTCCTCGCTGTGGGGCAGCTGCACGGCCTGCTTCAGGTCCAGCCCCGCGTTCAGGGACGCCTGGGCCTTCTTGTGGAGCTCGAAGCGCTGGGTGCCCGGCTCGAACTTGCGCTTGGGCCGGAATGTCCTGTCTTTGTTGAAGACCTGTTTGAGCGCCATGGACATTGTGGAGGAGGGTTCGAGCGGTTGACCGGCAGAAGAGCACGCAGCCAAAAGGTCGGGTAAATCACCGGGATTTCAGGGATTTCCGGAAGCACAAGCGCTGATCCTGCATAAAGAAAACCGAGCAGAGAACTTTCTCAATTAGTATAAACCGTCACAAACAAAAGTACGATTACGTGACTCATTACACGTCACAGTTAGATCGTTTTCACAAATCGTCTTTTTGTCTTGGTCCTTTTTTTTTACCACCACAAACAGCATCACCCATCCGTGACCGACCAGTGATTGAATATTGATTAGGCAAGAGTTTTGTCCACTGGAAACTGAATCCATGGATGACAGGGGTGGAAAATATTGACTAAATTGCATATTTTTTGTGTATAATTGCTTTGCATGATCCGCATCGACCGTCCAATTTACCACAAACGTGCAGAAATATCACTTTACACCCTTGTTCGGACGACTACACAATACGTTTGTTTTCTTTTGATTTAAATCAGCTTTTGAATAGTTTTGAGTACAGGCGGTGTGCACGGCTTTCTAATTTTGCATTTTTCCAGAACAACAAATGCAGTATTATCACTTTTTCCAATACATTTCCCACCTCCAAATAAACCAAAAACATTGCTTTACAAGAAGTGATCAAATTGCAGTATAAAGTAGTAGTAACGTGGATTATTGCGATTTTCTTTAAATGTTTTGCATTTTCAGAACAGGTATCAACACATAAATCCCTCCTGAATGACTGTTTATCATATATATATATATATATATATATTATATATATATATATATATATATATATATATATATATATATATATATATATATATATATATATATATATATTTTTATTTTTTTTCCGGATTAAGTGGTAATCCTTTACATCTCCAGCATCAGATGATAAAATCCAGTCGAAAGCCGCATGGAATATGGATAGGAAATAATCCCCCTTGACCACCGAGGATGACAACATAAACGAGATAAAAAATAAAAATATATAAACTCTTTCCATGATTTAAGAACGTAAGGACAGAGTGACGTCGCCTTTACGCCTTTTTTTTTCTTTTCGCTTTTTCGCAACGCATCAACTGCGCAAACGTCTTCCGTGTCTTCTTCTTCATCTTCATCATCATCATCATCATCATCATCATCATTCTTCCCCCCCTTCACGAGCCGCGCGACTCAGAGACACAAAGTTACCAACGCGGCCTGAACGTGACGTGACTCATTTCCGATTGACCGATCCCGCCTCGACGCCAAGGAATCTCCGGAATGACAATAAAAAATAACAAATAAAATAAAAACCGTGCGAAGCCGCTGACGTTTACCCGCAAAACAAACACAAAAAAAAGCCCGTGAAATTCATTCAACTTTGAACGGTTCGGCGCGTGTTCACGACGTTTCACCCGCGAGCCGTTGCTTCACGCAGGAGATTAAACGGACGGACGGACGGAGGAGTTTAGACGTGACGCGCGGAACAAACTCGGGCCACACCGACTTGTTGCCGACTTTTTAAACGATCGAAAATGTCAAACGCGCTGCCGTTATTTGACGTCATATATATCCAGCCGCGCGCGCTCGGGGTCGTTTTAAAAAGTCTCGTGATTCGACGGCGAGAGGAAAAGAAAAAAAGAAAAAAAACAGGACGAAGTGGCGACGGAACGGCTTAGTTCAAAGCGACTTTCTGAACTTACTTGTTCCGCCTTCCTGTTGGGCTCCAAACGGCACGAAATGACCTCTTTGCTCACCAAATCGTCGCGGTAGCGGTTCGCAGACGGCTACATCATGGTAACGCGGGGGGAAACATGTCGCCAAAACGCGTAAAAACGAGTCAATCGCTGTCACTTTATTAAACAAACTATCCGACCGACTCCTCCCGTGTCCGGAGAAAACCACACCGCTGTCAACGCGCCGGAAATCAGATTGTTTCCGGCGTCGTTTTCAAAATAAAACGCCCGATCGTCGAGTCGGTGCCGCGTTTCTTTCATACTTACGCTTTTATTGTGAAGTGTCCACGTGTCGCTTCCGGGCACAGGTGTTTTCTTTTTGTTTGTTTTTTTTGCGGTTTCTGGTGCGTCTTTGATGCGACGCGAAGTGGCGGGGTGTTACTTAGTTACACGGTCGTAATTATGGCGAAGTCGCACAAGATACAATGATCTGTTTTACGGTTTGCGTCGAGCAGCTTCCGTGACGTCCGGGGTTTGATCACCGCCTCGTTTGCATTTTTATTTGGCTGCGTGTGATGTTGTTTGCACTTGGGTTTTAAATGTCACACTGTTACTGCTTTCACTTTTGTCAATCCAAATAAGAAAATGTGTTTCTCTGGGATGTTCAAGAGCAGCAGGAGCGCGGGAACATGCGGTGCAAAATCCAGATAAAAGAACTTTCAAAATATGGCGAAACACAAAACTGACATGTTTCTAATCGTCTTATTTTTATTCCTCCGTTTCATTTTCGCTTCACAGATCTGACACACCGAGGACAGACTGTGAAGGACACACACACACACACACACACACACACAGAGAGAGACTGGGGGCCGCTTAGGCCGATAGCTCAGCGCCAAATATCGGCAACGTTTTCGATATTGGACCGATATCATGATACCTGTAATCGCTGCCTGTAGACCTCGATGCAGACGCTCAAGCAGTTAAAAACTCCACCAGATATAGACAGATTACAGATAGATACAGTAGATAGATAATTATATATAGCTAGATATAGATAATTATAGATATATAGATGGATAGATCATAATAATAGATGGATATTAATATAGAAATAGATACAGTAGATAGCTTGCTAGATAATTATGTCTAGATAGATTGATAAATAGATAGTTTTCGATAGTTAATTATTGGTAATAATAGAGATAAATAGTTTTCGATAGTTGATTATAGATAGCTAATAATATAGAGATAGAAAGGTAGTTAAGTATGGATAGATACATGGATGGATAGACAATTTTAGATAGATACAGTAGATAGATAATAATAGATGGATAAATAAAACAAAATGTGATTAATCCCGAAACAAAATTTCATAGACCAAGTTGATACTCATAAAAATACCTTCATACTCAGTTACATCTACTCAAGTACATTTCAAACTTTTACTCTTTTACTCCTTTCTTCTAATTTACAGAGAAGCGGTCCCAGAAGTTTCTCAGGTAGGATTAAAAAAGTAATTGGGCCGAGTACTGACTTCTGATTTATTCTGAAGTTGGAAGACAAAAAAACACGACCAACAAGTGAACAAAAAGAATCTGCGGTTTTCCGAGGACGGGCCACAGAAACGAGAAACCAAAGTCTGACGGAGCGCTGCGAGAAGCACGAACGTTCTGACCAGAGAACGGTGTCGACGCGACGCTTTCGTCACGTGTGTTGCCGAGACGATGAAACTAAAACAATGATCCGTTCCTCCGTGGCGTGTCTCCATCAGTGAGTCCGGTGCTCTGTGGTGGTCAGCCGGGCCTGCGTTTGCGTTTGAACTGTGCCATAGAAGCTCTTTGTCTCAGTCGTTTAGGAGCCGTTCAGAGGGCTCTTTGTGGCCGGGGACAGAATGCGCCTTGTTTGGAGTCTAGCTGACGGCCTGTGCAGCGGCGGCTTCCCCAGACTGAGGCCGGCTCGATACGGAGAAATGGAACGACCTCATGGACTCCTCCACCTTCTTGAAGTCGGGCCGTTTGTCGAGTCTGTGGGCGGGAATGAAAAGGGGGGAAAAGAACAGAACATTACAGAGCAACAGCGGCGCGAAGTAACGAAGCAAAGGATGTATCTGTACTTTAACTTCAGTAGATCAGCAGTATCGGATTTTTTACAGCAGATACGACCACAAAAGGTTACAAATAAAACTGATCCTGTCGCTTTAGTAGTTCTTTTACTTTGGACTCTAAACGTACATTTTCAAACGGATACTTACTACTTAAGTCGATTTAATTTATGTTTTTACTTTCTCATGTTATACTACTATTTTTTTTTTTTGCTCCTGCAGCTGCATTTAAGTAACTAAATGTAGTATTTCTTCTACCACTGCAGAACAAACAAAAAAGTGTCAGTAACAATATTTCTTTGCGCATAATCAAAATGTGTGCTAATTGATTTCTTCTTTGGTGGTGTTTTATGGCGGTTGGTATCCATAGTGTTACATTACCGCCATTCTTTAGACTTTATTCTAAAGTAGAGGAAGAGGAGAGAAAGAGAGCAGCTGGAAGTATGGCAACTCCTCACATTTTGAATCCAATCGAGATGTAATCATTTCAGATCGTCAATGAGCAGGTCTTTCTGTCAGTGAAAGCTTGTGGTTTAGCTATAAAGCCATGTTTATTCACTTTTGTTAAGAAAATATCAAATTAAATTGAACACTGTTGCGGGTAAGTGCAAGAAATTATGTGTTTGCTGACTTACAACTTTCCCCACTAGAGGGTGCCCTAATGTTGCCAGTGACAGCCACATGTCCACATTCAGAAAGAATATCTAATACTCTCAGAAAAGTAAGATTTGTTTTTCATCTATCATTATTTATATCCTACAAAAGCCTTTCCATGGGTGTTAATCTCAATGGATTCTTACAATAAATCATAAACAAATAACAACAAAATATTTTATACAAGCTGTAACCCATGAACATTGCAGCAGTGTAGGGTTGTTATTTTATTTATTTTATTTATATTTATTGTATTTATTTTATTTATTTTATCTATTTTATTTATTTTATTATTTATTTTTATCACTATGGTTAGGGGCACTGGCAGAGCAAGCGCATGTAATGGTTTGTGTGCAGCACTTTGGAAACCTTTCAGTTTTAAACATGTGCTATATAACTAAACTGGATTGGATTGTTCTAGTTTATCACAGTTACATCAGAATCTTTTATATTTTCTTCAAAACATGTTCAACGCCTCCCCATAAAAGTTACAAAGTGCACCTAAAAAACCTCATTACCGCTGACTTAAGACCAACAAATAAAACATATAATAACAATCTTCTCGTCCACATCTTCCTGACTTTCTTTCGCTCATCTGCACACGTCACTTTCATCCTTTCATCCTATAAAACGCAGCGTCGTTTCTTACTCGATGGTCCAGCACTCCAGCATCATGCTGTACATCCGCTCCGGACAGCCGACCGGACACTCCAACCTTTGGCCACTTTTAACGAAGTCCAAAACGTCCTGGCCTTTCAGTTTCTGCTCGAACAAACAAAGACAAAACGAGAAGAGTGTTTTCAGCACGAGAACTGTACTTTCAGCGCCAACTATTACAAGACTAACAAGAACAAAGAACGTGCCAAGAAGAACAAACAAACAAACAAAAACAAAGACAGTTCTGTGACATGCTTGTTTATGATTGTTTATGACAGATAAACACTGGGAATAGACTGATAAAGCGTCGCAAACTTGACATTTTCTGGTGGTTACTCTGCTGCCTCCTTGTCACTGCGGCGATGTGCTCGTTTTGCCTGGAATATTCCACAGTATGGCATTATCTAGCTCCAAGAACGTAGCGGACTGACCTTTTTTGTATAAAATGTGTGCAATAGATGGTTAAAATGTGGGGGAAAAAGATGAATAATGTACTTTTTAAAGAAAATACTTTTACTGGGCTGTATTTGTGTAACGTTTGTCTTTGTGGTGTGATTATAAATGTCCTGTATTGTCTTTATAACAGTGTTTTTCAACCTTTTTGAGTCCCTATCACAGGTTTTTGTTAAAAACGATACAATTAAGAAAATAAGCTTGCAAAAAATGTTCTCGCCCATGTGTCTAGTTCTGTTTTTTTGGAACTAGATTGTTGTTTTGCTTTCTCAACTGGTTCAGAAGTTAATCAGGACAATACGAAATAGTAGAACCATCCACAAACTGGATTTTTCTTTCCCCCACGGCGCGCACACAAATGAAAATCAACGGTCTGCACGACTATTTGTGTGCGATTCTGACTTCCTGACGTCAGCCGCTTCTTGCTGTTCTCTGCTGTTTTACATAAATAATGAATCATAAATCATACAACATGGCTGGAGACCGAACCTTGTAGGGTCTTCCTCCGTACGAGAAGGCCTCCCACATCGTGACGCCGAAGCTCCACACGTCGCTTTTACTGGAGAACTTGCGATGGCTGATGCTCTCGGGCGCGTACCACTTCAGAGGCCACTTCCCTCCGCTGCGCGACTGGGAAACGCCAGAGACGACAATCACAAAAATGCACTGATATTTTGCGTACGAAACGACCATGAATTAACGTGAGAGCGAAATGCTAATACTTTAAAGTCTAACGTAAAGCTAAAAAGAAGCAGCAATTTTGAAGTTCCATGGTAGAAATGTCATCTTATTGAGTATTTCACGTTTATCTGTAGCAAAACTACAACGACTATTTGTGACTATGGTCGAGTATAAAAAACAATTGCTGTATTTTGATCGTCGTAATGGTTGTCTGGACTATACAGACTCTAAAACACGTACAAAAAGACAGTTGTATAACAAAGACAGTGGCATTCTTAGTACAAAATGTCAAAAAAGAATGAGCTATTTCAGATTTGTATGAACGATACACTTTATTTGTCAATGTTTTCCAGCTAGAAGGCTTCAGTCACCATATTTCAATCGCTGTGAGGTTGATAATGTATTTAAAAAGTCTGAATGTACAATAGTTTGACTACTAAAATAATCGTTAGTGACAGCAAGGGATGTCTGAAATGGTCAGAGTTATTATTTTTCGGTGTTTACGATTAGTCACGATGATCAGAATCAGAAATGGGTTCATGGCCACTGTCAATGAACGGGATTCAAAAACTAAGAACTTTATTAAGGCGCAACATGCAACAATGAATAATAAAAGTAGTAGTAAAATATATATTTGAAAAAAAGGGCACGCATAAACATTAAGAATTCACAAATGGAAAAAAATATTAAAAATGATACAAAAATGATAAAAATAAATAAATACAAATAATAATAATAATAATAATAATAATAATAATAATAATAATAAAATATTAAAAATAAAAAACATAAATAATCTTGACATCCCTAGTGACAGTGACTATACATGAACAAATTGCCCTATATCAGATCAATCTCCGACAGTTTATTTATTTTCAAAAATGTCGAAATGTAAGTGTGAAATTCTCAACACGCTCGGGTAACTCCAGCTATAAGAAAGTCAGGACACGTTCCAGGAGAACTAACACCTGCACAAACGTCTCGCCCCCTCGTGGTTCCCCCCCGTACCTTGTAGTAGCTCTCGTCGGCGTTGAGAGCCTTGGACAGGCCGAAGTCGCTGATCTTGGCGTAGTGAGGTTTGACCAGCAGGACGTTCCGAGCCGCCAGGTCTCTGTGCACAAAGTTCTTCTCCTCCAGATACTTCATGCCCACGGACACCTGGTGCATGAGGTTCACTATGTTCTCCATCGTCACACTGTCCCTGCAAACACACACACACACACGCACACATCAACGTACTGTATCTGAGCTTTTTACAATAATGATACTCAAATTAGCAGCGGTGGAAGCAACTCATGACAAATACGTGCTATTTTCATCCCACTCGGTTTCAGAATGATGTGTCTGGGCCTCAAAACTCCTGCCATGGACACAATAAGTGGATATCTTTGGAATATACTTCTGGCAACAGGGAAAAAAGCCATCACAAAAGACTGTTAAGGGCTGGTCTGACATCATAACTGACATGTAAAATGGGGGGGGCAAAAAAAAAATCACATTTGGACTCAATTTGGAAATGGATCAAACCAAAATGACCCTCTTTTTCCCAATTTAATTTGAATACATTTCGTAGATTAATTGTGCATTTATACACTTTAGATGTATAGTGGGAGTTCATTTTCTTTTCTTTGTACGCTGCCTCTTCTTTATTTTCAATTTTTATTTTTTTCTCTCTGGTCTTTAAACAATAATAATAAATATAAAAAAAGTAGATTTTGAGTAGATTTTTGAGGGGTAATTGTACTTTTTTGTGCAGATTTTTAAACCTGTGCTTGTAATAAAGTAGTACATTTAGCACTTTATTTTACTTCTTCACTTTTAAAACAATATTAGTCACTGAACTTGAACCGTTATCGTTAATCAAACTCACATAACATAACAGCACTGCATCGCCTCCTCTGATTGGACAGAGCTTAAACAATGCACTGATGACAAGCAGACAGAAATAGACCTATGAACTGACAAACTATTAAAAGACTCGCTTGTATTTCACAGGTCTGTTCTATAGTCAAGATATTTTGCTGTTGTCGGGGGAAACGAAGGCCCTTCTCGCAGGCCTAATATTGAGTTGTAAACCGATGGTAGATGATATCACACAAAACTGGAGTGTCTTGACCGATGACACGATGAGTAAACTCAGGAGAACATCTCAAATAAATCAAACCATCTATTTTTATACGTCACTGCAGGACACATCTCGTCTAGTTTTTCAAAATAAAAGCGCTCAGACCTTTTGCCTGCGAGGAACTTGTTGAGAGGTCCGGCCGCGGCCATCTCCATCACCAACATGAGGTTTTCGGCCTCGCACAGGCCCAGCATGCGCACGATGTAAGGGTTACTGAGCTGGTACATGATCTCCGCCTCTCGCATCATCTCGTCCTTCACCAGCTTATCGTTGTCACTCTTCAGCACTTTGATGGCCACGTCGATCTGACCCCTGCACAAGCACCACGGACAGTCACAAGTCATTCAAAGTAAAGATGCATTCAAATCACAATACGAACAAAAGAAAGCATGAATTATCATGATCAAGTATTTTGTTAACTTTGAACTCTAAATCCACATTTTCTTAATCTAGTCCTAAACAATTATTAGTCCATTAACTTTATTAACCTTAATAAACCATGAACAAAGCCTTAATTCATAATGAACAAAGGTAAATCAGGCTTAGTCACTACTTTATCAAATAAAATTGAGATGTTACTCAGCCTGAATGATTCTTGATAAGCCATTTGTTCATGATGAATTAATTCTACGTTCATGCTGCAGTTATTTTATTTGTTTGGATTAAAATGATAATCACAATAGATGTAATTCCTCAAGAATGTGCTAAGAATGGTCTCAAATACTGACCAAAGTTGTTCGACTTCAGAATATCACTTTTTAGGCTTCTTTTTGTTTGGACGATCACGATGCCATTTTATTCCATTTTATTTTATTGTCCTCTTCCCTTTCGCTCTACCTTTTCTAACATGAAAAGTCTTTCGTATTCCCAACTTCACATTCAGCCCAACGTTCATCCAAACGGCTGACTTACTTGTCTGTCTTGAGGACTCCTTTCTTGACGCAGCCGAAGTTTCCTGAGCCGAGCTCCAGCTCGTCCAGGACCAGTTTGGACCTCTTGATGTTGAACATCTTCAGCTCGTGTGGGTTGTGGTAGGCGTTATCGTCCATGGGCAGCGGGTCCCGTTCTGCCTGAAGGTCTACAGAATACAGCTCAGATAAGCACTCTTCACTCTGTACTTTCTTCTCATTATTGTTTGTGTGATGTTTGAACGTTTAGCTGAAGTGTGTTCCAGAGGGGTTTGGGTTTCATAAAGTTTGTTTTTGTCCGATACGTGTGTCACCTAAAGTCTGGTCTGACTGGAACGACAGAACAGGAGCTACAAAAGTCCCAACGTGTGGTCCCAGTCCCTAGTTCCTTATTATTTCTTATGTTGAAGTCGTAAAAACGTCTTGTACTTTTGATGACTGACCTTTAGGGGGCGGTACATATCCATTTGGTTCTGCTCGCCTCTGAAACGGTTTCATGGGGAAAGTTCAACACAAGCTGCACAAACCAATCAGTTGTAGACAATGAAAGCTTGACTTACGGCTCCAGGAATACTTGGTGTCTCTGCAAACAGTAATAATAAAAATGTAATTATTATTCACATTCAGGCTGACGTTTTTTCGTGTTTTTTTTGCTAAATAAACTGAATTGTTCTCACTTTCAACAGATTTCCCGTTGGAACAGGCCTCCCCCAGACAAGTGACCAGGCCGTCGGGCTTCAGCTTCAGATACTCCACCAGCTGATGAGAACATAACACAGAGAACCGTGTCAGAACGTGAAGAAGACACACGCAAGAACGGAAATACTGACTGGCCGGGTTCACACTTGTACTGCATGAACTCAGAAGTATTCAGTCAAATATACACTTGATACGGTCCGTTGTGGAAGTACCAGAAGATCGTGCACATGTGTCACTTCAAACTGCTTAAGTTTAGGGCCTTTGTCTCCTAAAACGACGGACTAAAATGAGCCTCAATTCAAACTGAAGCTGTTCCTGAGCCTTTGGAGGACAAAAACAAATGTCTGGACTCTTAAAAGCTGAATCAAATGTCACAAAAAAATGTGTTTTAGGGACTAAATTAAATAAATTAAATAAATTAAATACATTGAATAAATTAAATAAATTAAATAAATTAAATAAATTAAATAAATTAAATAAATTAAATAAATTAAATAAACTTTAAATTAAATTAAATTAAATTAAATTAAATTAATTAAATAAAAAGTCCAGGTGGAATCTATATTAAAAGCTTATTAAAAAAAAATCTGATTCATCCCACAATGGATGATAATGGTTGAAAATAAGACATTATTATGTATTAATTTTTATGTTGGACCTTTCTTGCAGCTTGAGAGTGTCCTTTTATCAGAGGGAGGACAAAAAAGTAATACATTAAGAAAAAGTCAGAAGATATATGCTTTTTTCAAGTACTTCAAGTAGAGAATATTGAACTCACATTTTACATATGAATCCAAAACTGTTTATTAAAAGATAACGGTGCATTGACTTCCTGTTCAAAACTGCAGACCTGATAAGCCCCGCCTCTTCCTCCTCACATTTCACCGTAACGAGCAGCGGTTATAGGTGGTCGGGTGTGGTTATTTGACATTTCGCAGCCCTAATAATTGCAAGTAAACACATCGACACAGCTCAAATGCAGGACAAAACAGGAATGAACAACTCCCCTTTAAAGTCCCCCTGCAGGCCGCTTACTTACCTGCCAGATCGTGTCAAACTTGGTTCCCTCTGGCATGGAGTACTTTCCGGACTTGTCCTCTAGGATCTGATAGTGGTACACAGTTTTCCCATACATCATTGAAAGTGCAAAGGTCGCGGCCTGACCTCTGTCTCTAACTCTGAGAAGCAAAAACACAACGATGATGTGGAAAAGAAACACAAAAAAAACAGGATGTCGATGGGGTTCTTTCTTTCTTTCTTTCTTCCCCCCGTCCCCCCGTCCCCCCCCGGTCCTCACAGAAACTTTCCGTCCGGCTGCACCCCGCTGTACAGCCGCCGCTCGCCCTCTTGTCGGCTGATCTTGCCGTGGTACCAGGTCATCTTCTCGTGGGCCGTGGTGGCGATGAGGCGCTCCAGGTTTGGGGCCTGGCTGATGATGGCCTGCTCCATCTCTTCGCCCTGCACAGATCACACACACGCACACACACACACACACACACGCACACACGCACACACGTCTTTATCACACTCAAGGGAGCATTTCTCTGTTTGTCTTCACAGAGATATGACGGCCTTTTCTGCAGTGTTACACATTATGGTTTGAGGTTGTGATATTATGTCGGAGCGCAACAGTCACAGAAATAATATATTAAATCCAAATAAATCTGAAATTGCGAAGCCAAAATCATGACTTGAAACACAACATTTATTCATCCTAATTTCTGGTCTAAATCTGGACTTTCCCTCGTTTTTGTGGACCTAATCTCATGTCCCGACGAACATATTCTCATGACGTAAAAGAGCAAATGTGTTGTTTCTAGTGTCAGTTTTGAGTCCATAATCCAGTTGCAATGCCCCTGTTGCGGCGGGGGTGGTACCTGCAGGTTCCAGGTCTGCCGGACGTACTCCCGCAGCATGTTGTCCCTCAGGCTGTCGAACACGCCGAGCCTGATGGGGGTCTCGGGCGGCCGCAGACAGGGCTTCTTCAGCGTGCACACCAGGCCGTCCGGGTCCTTGCTGTAGTACTCGCAGAGCTCGGCCGGCCCGCAGTGAGCTTTGCCTGAGGAAGAGCGTTCCTTTCGTCACCTTTGAACTCTACAGGCCCGTTTGCAAAGACAATCAAAAATCCCCTTTATTTATTGTTGAAAAGAAGGAAAGGAATTTAAACCTGCTCTGTCCATTTTTCAGATTTAAATGTCACAAATGTGTGCTATTTTGGTCGTTGTTTTTTTTTTTTCACACAAAAAAATGCCGAATTTCTTTATGAAAACATGGCAGGATGATCTTTTTTTTTTAATTTAATAATTTTTATTTTTTTCAAAACAATTCCAACGGTAAAAAGTTTAAAGAGCACATGACAGGATTTTATGATTTTCTAATTTCGACTTTACTTGGTGCGTTTATGCCTGTTGCAAAGGTAAATCAAAGTGACTTAAACACTCAAGTTTATGCACAATTTACACAAAAGAAAGAAAGAAACTAACAACAAAATAAAGGTGCGCTCATGTTTTTTTGTGTTTGCTGTGTAATTTCCTAGTGTGATGTCATCAGTTACAAACAGAAAGTAAAATTATAAAATGAAAAAAAAAAAGGCTATTTCAGGGTTTCAGATGACATCACAACATAATATCGAACAATAATATTCAAGGCAGAACTGGAATAATTATTGTTACCGTGCAGATTTCGCAGTCACTGATGGGAATTTATATAGAATTTATATTATCGCATTTTAGAATCTGAAAACAACCAATTCTGGAAGGAAATCTGATTCGTTTTTTTCAGCCGAATTGTAAATATATTCATTTTGACTGTATTCTAGTTGAGTTGAGTCGTTTTCCTCCCACTCACCGCCCACGATCAAGTACGTCCCGTTGAGCTGCTTCTCGATGGAGTAGTGGTGGAAGCCCAGGTTCCACACCACCGACAGGACGTAGCCCCCGAGGCTGCGCAGGCACTGGCGCAGGAGGAACAGGCCGTCGCTCATGCCGGCCAACTTCAGGTACTGCTCGGCGTCGGAGCGGCTGACGCTGCCGTAGAAGAACGGGAGCTCGGCCGCCGGGTCGATGGACATGGCGCCGGAGAAGGAGGAAGGGGCTTCACCAAGAGCGACTGAGGACGGCGCCGACGAGAAACACTTTTAATAGCACGATAATAACGCGTCAGCAACTTTAACCTAACCCAAAGTACTTCGTCATTACGCTACGTCCTAATGTCACGATATCAACTTTCAGCGTTACGATTATTGTGAGAAAAAACATCACGATTTAACGATTATTCACGATGACTGAGGCAAAACAACAGCGAAATCTTTCATTTTCTTTCGTTCTTTTTGTCCAACATGTTATATTTCCTCATGTCTGCGACCGGCTTTATGACATTAAACTTTTCTGAAAGACAAAATAAAGTCCAACGAGACAAAAACAGCCAGCGAGAATAAAGTTCTTTACATTTAGATCGACTTTTGGGCAAAGAAAAAGCTTGATTTGGCTTCTAACACGTTTTTGGTTGTTTTACGACTATATTGTGGCCAGAATAATCACGATTATAATACTGACATCCATATTCCTAATCTTATCTTGAGTTAAGGTGTAGTTATTATCAAACGTGTGACACGGGTCAGGGAACGATGAAAAAAAGACATTGAGCAAATCGAGTTTTTTTCAGTCGATAACTAAACCCAATCTGACTAAGGATGATTATTTTAGTAGTTTGTTAGTCTGCGATTCATTTTCTGATTTGTCAAACTAGTATTTCTATTGTACTTTTTAAATATCAGCCGAATAAAGGTTGAAATATGGCGACTGAAGACTTCTAGATAAAGAATATTTATCTAGAAGTCATAAAATTGTCATAAAAAGGTCAGTTTTTTTTAGTCTGCAAAGTCCAACTGGCAAATAAGATGACCAAAATCTGAGTTGTATTTGATTTTATAGTCACGAGTTGATTCATCTCTCTGCAGCAGTTCCAACATAAGACCAGAGCAGAACTTTATTTGCCTGGTCCAAAAATAAAATCATCTTATCGCTTCAATGTATGTAAAAATGCTAAAATAAGGCAAATCTAATGCACGGAAAACAAACTGGGGATGACAATATCGAGCTGATACATGAAAATATCCCCCAATAACACGGATACCTGCAGAAACATTCTTACATGACTCACATTCTGTCTTCGTTAAACAGCAAAAGTCCTTGAAAATACTCGGGAAAGTCGAATATTTAAAACTACGAAAGCGAGAAAGAAACTGCGCCTCACCCGTGTTTGTTCGAATCCCCAGAGCCGTGTCGGTGCTGTGGCTTCACCGGGGCTTCACATATCCTGCACCTCGAGCCCCGTCACCTCCGCAGTCCCGCCCGCCCCCCCCCCATACCCCCCTCCACCCCCACGCTTTTGTGAGTTTGTGTCAAAAGTCTGAAAGTTTTGCACAAGAAAGAGACAAAGCCACAACAGGAAGCTGCAGTCCGCCCTCACAGCCTGCCGCTCCTGCGACAGGTGCAGGCTTCCAGAGCGCTCTTTGTGCAGTCACTCTCCACGATAACAACGTATAGAGAGAAAAGTATACATAAAACAAATATACATCTTGAAATACAAAGAAGCAGTCTTGTTTGGGCCGATGCTGTTCAATACGTTGTGATTTTTTTGCGAGTTAATGCACGATATTGAAGAAAAGTGCAGGTGGAAAATGTGCGATCAGATAAAAAAAAAAGCAATGATTATCTCTGCGTTTTCGGAAAAGTTGACTGTTAAATCGGCTCGTCTTGTTTTGTTTTTACTTTCAGGGAGGAGTTTGAGGCGGCGACGTCCTGTTTCAAAATGCGCCCCCCGAAAAAAACCAAATGTCGAAGCCTAAACTAATACATTTCCCCATTTAAATATCGGAATTCCAAGTGAACATCAACAGAAGTGATATTAAAATGGAAAACGTTGAGAGATTTATTTAGGTTAAACATTTTAAAAAGCTGCTTCAGGCAAAGAAAATCAAACGTGAAACTATAAACAGATGATGTCGTTCAAATTAAGATCCTTTCACGGCAGGTTTTTTGGGTTCGAGGGAGACGGAGCGTTAAAAAACCCCCCCAAAACCCGCGGCTTCCTGGCTCCACTCTCGCACCCTTCGACCACATCGGCAGTGGACAAGCAGAGCAGCACCCAGAGTGACCACAAGACTGCGCTGTGGTCTGGACCGAGGGCGCCACATCAAACGAGCCAGCGTCGCGCGGGCGAGGCGATGGACGCCGGAGGTAGCGCAGGTTCAAACTGTGGGTTAAATCCAGTGCCTGGCGTTTGTCTAAGCTAATTGCGTTGTTCACCTTTTGTAAATAAAACATTAAAATGACAATATCAACAAGTATCCGAACCCTGGAAAATCACAGTGCCCTAAACATACGCTTAATACGATCATCGGAGAAGGGAGCATTGCGGGGCTATTAATATACGGATGAAATATATAAAAAATGACGAATCCTGGAGTGGAGATATGATAAACATGGGAATAGACAGTGTTCAGACCTTCCTGCCTTGTATTGTCCACGTTCTCTGTCCCTTTCAATGAGAGGCGCTCGATTTCGTGTGTTCCGAAGTTGTTTATGTAATGCAATTGGTGGATTTGGCTGATGTATTTGATGCATGTGCACACGGACTGTTCGACACAACGGGTAGCTCATATGAACTGCAACATCTGATATAGATAAACAGGGAAACAGCTTGTTGCCGCAACAGCTCATAGTGGATTGCTCTTATTTATCTGCTCTGAATCATCTGGCCGATCCGAATTATCCGGGTAGTCACATTTGTTCTGGATACGTTTTCTGTAATTCCACAAACTTTCATGCTGACGGGTGACAAGCAAGAGCTTTTCGTTGGGTTGCTTATCCTGTAGCTGAGTAATCATGAACCTAGTGTGTTATCTTTTATATTATCCCCCTCGTGTTAAAATAGGCTCACCGGTAGGCCTTTGCCCTCTTCAAAACCGGTGTTCGCGACACAAAACTTGACATTACTAAACAGCCACGTCGTCCTAATACTGTCTCAATCATTATCGATTACCACTGCCCACTATTGCTGAAGACCCAAGCAACACCAGCCGTGATAAGCATTCAGACAGGCAAACCACAGACTCCAAACTCGTGCAATGTAACCAGTCCATTCGGGGTACCACAGCTCCTGTAAAAAGGCAATAAAAAGTGACAGTAATGCCACAGAAATGCCCACCGCCCAAGACGAGACGTGAGCTATCTTGAAGCGCAACAGGAAAGTGTCACCGGTTTACTCGATGCGGACACGTGAAGGGATAAACTTGGTAGAGGTCCTAGCTAGACGGAAAGTGTGATGTTACTCACTGTTGGTACCTGACTAAGACCTGCACGGTAAAAGATAACTTGTGTGTTCGTCTCAGAAATATCAACTATAGGTCAGGGGTTCTAAACTCCACTATGACGTAAAATGTGCCGCCCAAGATGTGTACAAATTAAATTTCGTGTGTGCAACATGTTCGTTGCGTGGAGTTGCTGACTACTACCAACGTTCTGTGACCTGTGTTGTATATTGGTGTCAAAAAGGTGGAATCAGAAACCGTCTACACAGGTGTGGCGATGGTATGAAGGGCAACGCCTACCCAGGTTCAGGGATGTCAGCCTCGGGAAGGTCCGCTCACGTCGGTTGAAGCCTCACCAACAAGGAGGTCGGGTCAGGCGCGCTATATGGAGATGTGCTCACGTGTGTGACACGGTGTGTTTAGGTCGCCCACTTCCGCATACTGACTAGCCAATGGTAGGAGCAACACAGCTACGAAACTCTGTAATTAAGCGCTGCCGTTGACTTTCGCACAAGAGGACTACGTACTGGTGTGTACACACCGATATGGACGTGTTGGACGTTGGACGCCGTGAACCAATAAGTATGTTTATGTATCTAAAAGATCAGGACAGCCGAGAAAACCAACGCTAGACAGCAAAGATTTACACAAAAAACAGATCTAAGTGTGAACAGAACTGACAAAAAAAGATCGAGGTGTGAGGCGAAACTGAGTGCGTGGTCCCACGTGTCAACATGCCAACAGGCATGCTTCTATGACTGTACATGAGTATATCATCCTAATAAACTTTAAGTCATCTCTCCAAAACTAACGGTCACAAGGAGTAAAGGCGATAAGAAACTAAAAGAAAGACACCCGAAAGACATCCGAAAATTAAGAAACTTGAGACAGTAAAAATGGATAGACCAAATAACATAGATCGTGTGAATTGGACTGAGGCACAAGGAAAATACTGAGAGGAATGCCTTGTCTAGCGTATCTGTTAGTGTGCGCAGGAGTGTAGACAGACAACTTCACATGCAATCATTGGACAGGCAAGAGTCTAATCAATTAAGGAGGCACCACTGATGGGCCATAGTTGTAACAGGAATCGTCGTGTCTGAGTGGCATACGGATTGTCAGTCTGGTTTGGCAGATAGGGCTGTGGCATATTAATAAGCTATTTAACTTATGTACTAAAACTGAATCAGGCGTGATCAAAAATTGTTTATATTGCAAAAAAGGCAAGCATATGAGGTAAACAAATAAATGAGACGGGTGTCTACGTCGCGGTGATGTAATATGGAATTTAGGCCGCTCTGTATCAGTTTTGACAGTCGTGGTTCAAAATGTAGGTTCCGCACAATATTATCGAAACGCGACTCACTTAAGACGTCTTACAATGTTTTCTGTGTCACGTTTCTTGCTGTTTTAGTGTTCTAGGACTAACTGAGGGGGTAGTGTGTAGAAGTATGATAAACAGGCAGGTAGATTGACGGCGCAGGAGGTCAATCGAACACAGTGATGGAGGATAAAATAGCATGTGTGGCGTGGTTGCAGACGGCGACCGCGTAGGGACGTTAGAGCAGCTCCAATGCACGTCTCTGAAGGCGAGAGGTCCACGGGCCAGAAAATAATAGTGTGTGGCAGGACTTGATCTGTCCGTTTTATGTTTGAACGACTCGCTGTGGAGCAAACCGACCGTTGTGTGCGTGCCCAGAGCCTGCGTTTCGGAGATGTGAACAACGTGTGCCCATGTGAGAGTTGGTTAAGTGCATGGTCATTGCTATTACTAGCTCATTACTGATCTTACACCGGCTCATGCTAGAAATGTGACCAGCCGTTTAATTGGATGTCTAGTAAACATTTCAAAGTCGTCTGTTGTCACCTTCCTGGGCCGGCCAGTCTCAGACACTTACCACGACGGGATGGGTAGGAACAGAGCTGTGATCAGGGACTGCCCTGCTGTCACGTGGTGTGTAGTGGTTATGTTCTAACCACTAGTGCCGGGGACGAGTGGAGTAACGACAAGCCCGTGGAACCGAGTACAACAAGTGGCAATTGCCCCAACCGCGGCCTAAGCTGTTTAGGTGATAGAGGATTGTATTTTAATCGTGCCTCCTTGATGTCTGGTGCTGTAATGAGGACTGAGGAGGCTCCTTACCACAGCCTGAGAGTGTTGTGGTTTTTATTGGTCTATATACTGACACTTCGATGTGGAACAAAAGGTGTAGCTAAATGTACCTGGTGCCGGGTCAGGAAAAAGTGGTGGTCACTAAGGAGGCCACAGTTATGCGTGAGTGGTCGCTGCTATCCTTGCTTCATGACCACTGGACGGTTGACCAAGGCTGGTGTGAGCTGGTCGAACCCGTGTTTTATGTCGAATCCCTAACCAAGTATGGTTACAATGTGTGTCTGTCACGTTGTGTGTTTATTGTTCTCTAACACTGGTACCAATTTGCATGTGTCACCTTGTGTGTTTTACTATGGTACTCTAACACTATCCCGCTGTGACAATTCGGCAGTGGAACTTCTGGTTCAACGTGGTCTCGTCCTGTTCTTATGTTCTAACACCTACATAACGGTGAACCCCACATCGTGATGCTGTGCAAACTCCCCTTGTTAGGCACCAGTTAGCGTCTGATGTTTTTACTGTTCCATGGGGTCAGGATGATACGCTCCGGGTGACAAGTGAATGTGTGTCACGTTTAACTACGGATAAAGTGTGTAGCAGCGTTAAATGTTAACAGAGTACAATGTAGCTAGCAGTAAATTGTAAACTGAAGTAAGCTAACAGTGAGTAAAAGGTAACAGCGTAAATTGTCTAAAACAGCCCATAAATGTACACAGTGCAGTAAATGTAGCAGACTCTCTAGTTCAGTACAGAACAGTAGCAGCAGTAAATGTAAACGACGTAAGAGTAACAAAGGAAATGTCAAGCAGGCAGGAATAGTAGTAATGTAGCAGAGTAAATAATGTTAGCCAGAAGTAATGTGGACACAGCGTGTAACCTCAATATAGTAGGACTACGAGCGAGTAGTAGATGGTAGGACAGCGGTAAAGGGTTTGTAGACAGCGTTAGGAGAAAATAATAAGCTACAGTAGTAGAAAATTTGACACATGGGGAAATAACGAGATGTATGGACCAAGGCATTAGTAAATGGTATAGACAGTAGAAACAGTAAAATGATACAGAGTAAATTAACAGGTAAAAGTAGTTAGCTTAGCGTGTAAATGTACAGAGTAAATGATTAACCAGAAGTAAAGTGTAAGCAGTGTTAAATGACAGCGTAAATGCGTAACGACAGCGTAAAGTTATAGACTATGAAAACGTAAAGGTAGACAGGTTAAATGGATATAACAGATTTATATATAATTTTAACAGATAGTATAAGATTGCGTAACAGACAAGTAAAATGTGACAGATATTATTAAACTGCTTGAAGAGTACGTAAAGTGTGGTCCGCTCAGCAGTAAAATTTAAGACTAGATAAAATACATAGTACAGAGTAAATTGTACAGACGTAAATGGTTAACGAGTAATGTAACAGCTTAAATGTAACAGTAGTAAATTGTGATCAGAGTAAAATGTGACCAGAGTAAATGTAACAGACAGATCAAAAGTAAACAGTGATCAATATGTAAAACTGTACAAGAAGAGGCCTAAAAATGTGCATGCAGTGATCACGAATCTGTACCCTGTGAGAAGCAACAAGTAAATTCTGTTGACATGAGCCAGATAGAAATGTAACATCGGTAAAAATTTTTATGTAACATATGTAAATCTGGACCTATGCACAGATACAATTGAACAAAGCAGTATCAATGTAATATAGTAAAGTGTGACAGCGTAAATGTACAGAGTAAATTTGACAGAGTAAATGTGACAGAGCAATGTGACAGAGTAATGTGACAGAGTAAATTTTACAGTAGTAATGTAAAACAGAGGAAAAATATATTATACAGGATAAATGTGACTTAGAGTAAATCTCACAGAGTAAATTTGACAGAGAGTAAAGGTGTCAGATTCAAGAGTAAACATATAACAGAACAGTAAGCATATAACAGATAAATAAATTGACAGAGTATTTCAATAATTGTAACCAGGCGTAAAATGGATGACAGCTCTCATGTATTGTACTTGTATATCAAGTACGGTAAAGAACAGCGTTAATAAATTATAACAGTTATCGTAAAGATTTTAACAGTGCACAACATTAAAATGTAACAGCAGATAAAAGTGGTAGAACACGAGCTAATGTACAGGAGAAATTAATCCACTATAGTAAAAATAAGCGCTGGCGTGAACAGATAAATGTCAACAGGTGGAATCAGATGTTTCGACAGGAAACATAAATAGCTAACTAACTGTAATATAGGTCATAAAACAAGCTGGACTACGATATAACACCGCCTCCTCTTGCCGAACATAATAGAGTGGAAATCAGCAAGAATTTAATATGGAGAACACACTAGTGCACAATTCAATTAGCTCTCCCCCATTCACGCTCATCTCAGTGAGGTTACAAACGCCCTGTGGAAAACATCGATACCAAATACGCTGCAACTACGTGGCCTATACATCAGACTCTACGAGTTGGATGGATCATCCGCTGACTCAGTTCAAGCGACCGAATATGGTTGTTGCAGAGTGATAGAAATTCAGTACGAAATCGTGCTCTTGATAACAGCGACTTCAGCATTAACTAGATTATTGAAGATTTAAGATCCCTCTACTGCTAGCAAGAAGGGTTCGTCTCGTTGGCTTCTTATATCGTGATTGCTTTCTAGCATTATGTTTCATGAACCCCGCGCCCTGTACAATTTCCGTAACCTAACTGCAAACATAGCACTACATCCATCTATTGTAGTACGTCGCACATTGAGTCGAACGTATATGAATGTATCGACAGCTAACGAGCACTCTCTGACGTTCGCATGCGGTATGGCTCTCTCTCCAGCTCGCTCACTTAGCATCTCCGCGTCAGAGTCGATTGCTGGGCTAGTTATCTACTGAATAAATGTCAGCATCGAACCGACACCGAGAATGAAGCATCAACCAGCGGAAGGGAGGGAACTGTCACACTAGATAGCACAGCATAGCAACTCAGCTGTTTTATGTAAATGATAGACCCACGCAAACAGGCACACAAAAAAAAAAAAACATCTCTTGCCTCTCGTCGTCCTGTTAACCGTTTCATACCAATCGAGGTGTGTCAAACATACAGAACCATATGATTGCATCCTTCACGTAGTAATGTGTACGACCGTATACCTTATAAAATGTTCTCAGACCGAGCTACACTTTAGACAGATCTGGATAGCGAGGTCTTCTGGATTGATCTACAAGTCTCGAGTTAGAGCACCTGGCAGTCCTCGCCTGCCTGAGCGGTAGACACAAGAACGTATGCAACAGCCAGACGGAGAGAGGACAACGGAAAGGCAGCACCCGGTGAAACCCGCCGCTATTTGTATCAACCTACTTCTATCTTATCATCGACAACACACGAGTCGCAACTTATGTCCAGCGAGGCATTGTCCCCTCTGATGTTTATGCTCACGTAACAATCAGACAGATGTCTACCTCGCTGTGTTTCCGATATTACTCTTAACAGAAGATGGCAGAGCAGCACCGATGATCGAACTCTATTCTGAGACAGAGACACATATCAAGTCATGGCCGCATTAGAGTCACGAGCAGACTCCTAGATTCTACTATTCTCTGCGCAACTCGTGGGAGGAATAGTCCTGCTGCAGAAATGTCCTCATGCATATTAGTAGTGCCGCTCAGCGAACGATAGTCGGAATTGAGTTTATCGAGCGATTAGTAGTAATGTTCGATGAAGCTAATACAACTTCATAAATGTATCATCACTTATACTTAAGCTAAAACGAGAGTAAACGATTTATCCATCGACTCGTACTCGTTGAACACATGCGTGAGTCACGACCGTGTGTGCATGTGGAAACCAAGCCATATCGAGTAAGGAACAAGATCGAACTAGCCCGAAGATGTCATAGTTGAAGATAGTACAAAGAATTTAGTACCCTACAATGAAGGTCTACAGACCGATACATAAGGGTGAATGCAGATGCATATGCAACTAACAGCCATACATCCGAAGTGACAGATCTCTAAGCGGTGAACACCCATACATACCTAACATTTTTTGAAAGAATACATCATACAGCACTTTGCCCAAAAATTCATTAAAACACTACTGTAAACAGAGTAAAATTATACAGGCTTACAAAACGGAATACAAGGCTTTGTTAATGTTTTTACAGGCTGAAATGATATCCCAACTTTTGGTGTTTATCCGAGCGCATATAATGACTTGATCCACTACTTGCAATGACCACTCACAATAACGGCATGTCGCATTTTGCCATTCAGAATTTATAGACAACACCGTGTCGCATTATGCCGGGTAATAAATCGTCTTCATTCGACCTTCCAGCAGATCTGACCAGCAACGTCAAGTAAGCTTATGACCTGTGAGCAGAAAACGACGAGCCCTGGCATTTCTCACACTCTGCGACTTATCAACCGCGTAGACAAAGTGAGCTATCAGTCAGCACCACGACTGCACTAGTTGGTACACATAAACTCTCATGCTGATCTGTGTACCTTCTCCCACTCGTCCCCATACTCTCTCAAAAAACCCATTTACAGTGTTTAAGATACGTTGCCATAAATTTCGTGATACCAGACATTTTCACGTGTGGTCATGGAAGTGTAGCACGTCGATGTGAGTAGCGGAGATCTCCGTGTCGCCTAGAACTAATTATAGTACTGTCCCATAATCCATATTTGTTTTGTTCTCTGAGCATCGAGTAATGATTGCAAGAAAGCATGCTATATTTATTATCACTAGAACAAATAATTGTTTTTGCCCACATATTATATAAAATGCATCCAAAAATCCTACCAAAATCCAGGAAATTTATTAGTGAGGAAAAACTAAATTCCCTACCTAACAAATTGATATAATGATCTGACAAAAATATGAATTCTTTGCACAACCCCAGTCTAAACTGCATACAGCAAATACATGAGAATTCCTATTATCAACTAAAACTGTTATATAGTGGCTGAAATAACTTTTGGTATCTCTGCATGTGTTTTTTTTAATTGGTCAATGCGCTTTCAGCTAGCCTGTTTTTTGTTTAAAACAAATGGAGCAAGATAACAACTCAAGTGGCCCCATTATTTTCACACCGATTACCATAACCGTGATTGAAAACACCTTGCACGGCCATTTCGACGCAGACCGTGTCTTTATCTGTCGTGCAATGCTCACGATAAGCTACTTCGATAAAAACATTTTCTTGTACAAATTAAGATCGATTACCACTAAGTTCCACTTGCGTAACTTGCGTTGCAGAGCACTTGCTCAGCAGTAATTCCTCAACCTGCTATAATTGATGCTCAACTTTGTCTAATTGTTTTAATCATTCTTAGACGATTGGTGATGTGTTAAAGATTAGTCCGTCTACAATGCCAAGTGTGTCACTAGTGTTCAAGTATACTAACAGAATTATTAAGCCTTCTTGAATACACACAATCTGGGATCTGGGAAAAACAAATAGGGTAGCTAGCGAATTCAAATTCTTTGGATTAAAATGCACATGGTGTAGTGCCATTAAATATACTGTCGATAAGCTTAACTTGTCACTTATTTATCAACACTATGAATAGAGAGGAAAAGACTGTTTCCACTGTCGAAAAATGTGTTCGTCAAGTAGAAGTGAAAATGTTCTGTCTTTAAAAAAACTACGTTTACGACTAAAGAGCATTATGAAAAGCTGCGAGCCCTGGCTGTATATATATAATGGCGTTGCTTGTCTAAAAATGTCTATCACAGTGTTTATGTCTACTTAATTTACAGCAGTAAAACACAAAATTAAAGAAATTATATGTTCCATATTCCTTGTTTGGTAAACCTGCTCACCTGCATCTCCTTGTAAAACTCAGCATGCGGATTACGTGACCATAGCACACCGACATTACGACTGTAATCATTACATTAAGCGTACGCATGTCTCATACGACGAGCCCCATACTAAAATTGGTCTCACATGGCTCGAATTTAACATAAAGAACCCAACGTGAAACATTATAGTAGTAGGGCTGGTTTGAAGGCTACACAGTACCATCTAGCAGTGTAACCATATCCTCTCCAGTTTTGTCGTCACAGGTTCGAGATGATTATTATCACTCTAGCTAACTCCACCACCCAAAAACGGGAAGGCATCTCGCAGAGAATACGGACCTTCAATATCAGCTGTAACCCTGACTTGTTGATCACAACCCGAAAGTGCTTCTTCCATTGGCCCTACGCACTCTAGCACCAAGCTATATTAAGTAGCAACAATATCGAACCATGGGAGATTCAGACTTCGTTCCATGTTCTCTGTAGTTCCTTACCATAATGAAACCATCTTTTAGGCACTCTGAGGACCTCAGGACCGGCCTCTCTGCTGAGCTTGCTGCTCCAGTACCTACTTCTAAATTGACAGAACTTTTAAAATGCCTGCAGAGGGAATCCGGACCGATTTACCGTCCTTGCCTGGTGCCCTATCTATATTGTTCACGCAGCCACATTATACAGAATCAGAAATAATACGAAATAGTTTATTGCACCCATTGTCAATTGTAACACCATTTTCAGCTATACAAATAATCTTATTATACGGAACTTGTAGCACTCCCAAAATAACACCACTCCAAGAGGCAAAATGCCATTAGGCACAGGCTTATCAGCCCCTACATCCAATAACAATATCATATGGCACCTGGTTTATATAATGACTTTTACTACTTTAGCTAACCTTCCATATAATCCTTCACATATCCTCAAAAAAACTTTCTTAAATGGGCTATTGGCATTATAGCAAACTATTATTTAAAGATTACTTACTTAAATTAATACCAATCATAAAATATGACAAGTTCCATGGTATGTCATCACAGAGTTAAAACATTCAATTGTGTTAATTTAAGTGCAGAAAGTGACAGTGCAGTGAGTGGTTGAATATTGCAGTTAAAGTGACAGGTGTTTTGAAGTGTTCATGAGTCCAAGCAGCAGAGGGAAAGAAACTATTCTTGTGGCGGGAGGTTCTGGTCCGGATGGACGTAGCCTCCTGCCTGAGGGGAGTGGTTCAAACAGACCATGTCCAGGGTGAGAAGGGTCAGCTGTGATCCGACCTGCTCGTCCAGAGCCCTGGAGACGTACAGGTCCTGCAGAGATGGAAGTCTGCAGCCGATCACCTCTCCGCAGAGCGCACAATGCGCTGTAGTCTCTGTTTGTCCCTGGCTGTGGCTCCAGCGTACCACACGGTGATGGAGGAGGTGGGAATGGACTCAATGATGGCCGTGTAGAACTGCACCATCATCTGCGCTGGCAGCTTGGCTTTCCTCAGCTGCCGCAGAAAGTACATCCTCTGCTGGCCTTTTGATGAGGGGAGCTGATGGAGGGCTCCCACTTGAGGTCCTGGGTGATGTGGTGCCCAGGAAGCGGAAGGAGTCCCGGTGGTGATGGGGGAGTCTGTCATGATGAGGGGGGCTGGGGGGCTGTGGCTTTCCTGAAGTCCACGATCATCTCCACTGACTTCTGGGCGTTGAACTCCAGATTGTTACCGCTGCACCAGGACACCAGCCGGTCCACCTCCCTCCTGTAGACAGACTCATCCCCGTCCGAGATGAGCCCCATGAGGGTGGTGTCATCCGCAAACTTGATGAGTTTTACGGAGTCGTGGCTGGAGGTGCAGCAGTTTGTGTACAGGGAGAAGAGCAGAGGAGAAAGTACACAGCCCTGTGGAGCCCCTGTGCTGATAGTCCGAGTGTCTGAGACATTCTTCCCCAGCCGCACGCACTGCCTCCGATCCGTCAGGAAGTCAGTGATCCACCTGCAGGTGGAGTCAGGCACGTTGAGCTGGGAGAGCTTGTCCTGGAGCAGAGCAGGGAGGATGGTGTTGAACGCAGAGCTGAAGTCCACAAACAGGATCCTGGCGTAGGTTCCCGGGGAGTCCAGATGCTGCAGGATGAAGTGGAGTGCCAGGTTGATGGTGTCGTAAGGACTAAACATGGACCGGCCTCCTGCTGGTGCCCAGAGTCAGGACTAAACATGACCGGCCTCCTGCTGGTGCCCAGAGTCAGACTTAAATGGACCGGCTCTGCTGGTCCTGCTTCAGGATTAAACATGGACCGCAGACTCAGGACTAAACATGGGCCGGCCTCCTGCTGGTGCCAGAGTCAGGACTAAACATGGACCGGCCTCCTGCTGTGCCAGACTCAGGACATGCCTCCTGGCCTCCTGCTGGTGCCAGACTCAGGACTAAACATGGACCGGCCTCCTGCTGGTGCCAGAACTCAGGACTGAAACATGGGCCGGGTGCCAGACTCAGGACTAACTGGCCCGGCTCCTGCTGGTGCCAGACTCAGGACTAAACATGGACCGGCCTCCTGCTGGTGCCAGACTCAGGATTAAACATGGACCGGCCTCCTGCTGTGCCAGACTCAGGACTAAACATGGGCCGGCCTCTGCTGGTGCCAGAGTCAGGACTAAACATGGACCGGCCTCCTGCTGGTGCCAGACTCAGGATTAAACATGGACCGGCCTCCTGCTGGTGCCAGACTCAGGACTAAACATGGCCGGCCTCCTGCTGGTGCCAGAGTCAGGACTAGACTAAACATGGACCGGCCTCCTGCTGGTGCCAGACTCAGGACTGAACATGGGCCGCCTCCTGCTGGTGCCAGACTCAGGACTAAACATGGACCGGCCTCCTGCTGGTGCCAGACTCAGGACTAAACATGGACCGGCCTCCTGCTGGTGCCAAACTCAGGACTGAACATGGGCCGGCCTCCTGCTGGTGCCAGACTCAGGACTAAACATGGGCCGGCCTCCTGCTGGTGCCAGACTCAGGACTAAACATGGACCGGCCTCCTGCTGGTGCAGACTCAGATTAAACATGCTCCTGCTGGTGCCAGACTCAGGACTAAACATGGCCGGCCTCCTGCTGGCCAGATCAGCAGGACCGCCTCCTGCTGGTGCCAGACTCAGGACTAACATGGGCCGGCCTCCTGGTCAGAGTCAGGACTAAACATGGACCGGCCTCCTGCTGGTGCCAGACTCAGGACTAAACATGGGCCGGCCTCCTGCTGGTG
This sequence comes from Chaenogobius annularis, assembly GCA_015082035.1. NCBI lineage: Eukaryota > Metazoa > Chordata > Actinopteri > Gobiiformes > Gobiidae > Chaenogobius > Chaenogobius annularis. The sequence continues at coordinate 50,209 of BJKM01000616.1, read as the reverse complement.
CCAGACTCAGGACTAAACTGGGGAATCTTCAGTTTTTTGCAGCTAAAACCTGGAACATTCTTCCTGAAGATGTGAGACAGGTTCTGCTCTGGCATTGTTCAAATCTAAACTCGTTTTGTTTAGTTGTGCTTTTGAAAGGATTTTCTTTGGTTTTTTCTGTTTTGTGATGTCTTTTGTGTTGTCTTTTTTCCTTTTGTGTGATGTGTGACTTTGAATTCGCCTTGTGTACGAATGATGCTAATTTAGCACGTTTACTTGCTAACATTTTTTACAATTTGTGCTGTCATATGAGCTAGAACGCGTTGGTTGATATTGACAACATTTGTATCTCTACATATTTAAAGTTAATACCTGATATTTTACAGAATTTATGATGATGATTTATGTTTTCCTTTTATGGACAATTGATATTCCAGTGTTGCATATCCTCAAAATCGTATCTAAATTCAAATAATACATCACTCTGCACTTGTAATGTTACTTTATTCCATGTTTGTTTTCTAGGCAAGAAAAACCTGGCCTTTTTTAGACCTTTTTGAGCAAATTCACAGTGTTATTTTGTGGCTTCTGAAGCAAATACTTCACAACGCATCGACCAACCGTTTTCTTTTGCACTAGCACAAGTAAAAAAAATAGACTTAACAATAGTAACGCCAGCATCGTCTGTGCAAAGTGACGTTTCCATTCTCCCACACTGTTTGGAAAACCCTTGCACGCATTGTCATTTGCGCTTTATTCATAGCCGCAGTGTTTGCCCCGAAAACCGGCAGAATTTGGACCAAAAAAACAACAACTGCCATTTCTTTCTATTCCGGGACGTGCGCGGACTCGTTTGTGGCCGGGCTCGTGCAGATACGTCCCCAAAATACAGCTCGTAATTTGTCCCGAGTGATAAAGACAGCGGCCGCAGAGGCGTGTTGAACCTCCTACTGTTCTATTCCCAGGCACAATGAAAGCGGCTATATATATATATATATATATATATATATATATATATATATATATATATATAATATATATATATATTATGGGTACATGTAAAGTCAACTCTGGAATAGGCTTTGCGTCTCAGCGTGACCGAGGCGCGTACATCCTTTTTTATTCTTCCTCAAACTGAGCCGGCGCGCAGCTGTGGAAACAAAACCACCGTATATCTGGGATTGTTGAAACGCGCGCTTTTAATTCAGCCCCCCCTCCACCCCACACCCCCCCCCCCCACCGCGAACACAAACAGGATTTACTGCGCGTGGGGCCGAACTGCGAATTTTACACATTTTAAAAAGTCAAGCTACGTCTCGCATGCAAACGATTAAATGTCAGCAGGAAAGAAAGTCGGCTGCTGCTGCTCCTGAACGATCATAACCAGAACGTTGTCACCATTTTACTTGAAAGGACACGCGTGTACCATTGTTATTGGTCTTCACGCGTGCTCTTCGGTACCTTCACTTTTTTTAGAATCTAAAATCATGCATGTAGAGTATAGAAAACCACACATGACTTCATTTCAGTCAGGGTTTGTGTTGCGCTACATCGACTGGAGAGCAGAGGGAAACAAAAAGCTAGCTTGCCCGACACGCTAATGCGAGCACGCAGTTGCAATGAACGCAATTGGACGGCCCGAAAAGCTCAGCGCGAGTCTGGTGATGGATTATGGACACTAAAAGACCTCCGGAACTCGCTAACGTCACAACATTTGGTATATTTGAACGCGAGTGTTTTTGCGGGGCTCAGAGGGAGAGGACCCTATGCATCTGGTGCTCTGTTCACTTTGCGTTCGAGGGAAATGTGTTTTTCTCTCCTCTGCATTTGACTTGTCCATCTCCATGACGACCCGGCAAAGCGACAGGTCAGATCTGAAGAAAAGGATGCCTTTTTGATGGTATTTTTGAGCAATGAAAACACAAACGTAAGAATTAAACAGACGCTGGATGTGTGCGTTTAATGCCATACCATGGAAAATGTCATCTTCACGCCGACGGCACACCCCTCCAGATTAGTATTACAGTACACTTTCTTTTCTTTTTTTTAGCTTACAGTATAATGTGAACAAGGTTGTGTTCTCGACATAAACTCATAAACCAATCACAGTCCGACCACCTTTAAGTGCACAGAAACATTTAAAGTGTGGTCTTTAATTGTTTTTCTTTCTCAAAACGAATCCTCTGACTCAAACAGACCGTAGTTTGTGTAACTCAGGGGGCCGGTCCCTGTGTGTCGTGTGTGTGTGTGTGTGTGTAAACGGGTTCACGGCTGCCTCCGCCTCTGTCTGCAGCTGCTTCACCGAGCTGCAGCCAATCACGACTCGAACCTGTCAAGTCAGACTGAAATAAGCACGGCACAGGAAAACAGTTTGCACGCCTTCAAAATAAAGAGAGATGTTTTTTTTTTGTGTGTGTGTCAGTTGGAATATTCACAAAGAACACGATCGGACTGAAATAATCGAAGGGATTGACCATTTACTTCAACTAATTCACACAAAAAAACAGTTTAAGCGCAAACTTCAGAACCAGAAAAGACACAAAAACGAACACATAATCCACAATCAGACACAGCGACATCGATGACATGGACATTATCTACACGTCTTTTTTTTTTCCGTTGCAAACTAGGAACTTGCTTCGGCAGTAAGGTACGTAGAACAGTGCACGTAATAATAGTAAGAAAACAAGATGAAATATTGAGGGCACGTAAAATAAAAAATACAATAAACATACAACGAGATCAGAACAAAACGGTTGAAAAACAATGGACATGCACCTAGTTTATTATGAGGGTGAAACTTTACTGAAACTATTTCCATTAGATTAACAAATATATCAGACAAACGATACGACCAGTAAAATAATACAATTCAATGGTGAAAAGTCCTCAGAATGTGCCTTTATGATGCAAATATAAAGCCAATCAACATTCGTGAGCTGTATGAGAAAATAAACTGTAAAAAGGGTGGCCATCCTTTCAGTTACATCTTCTTGCCCGCTTTAACCCGGGCCGGGTCGCGGGGCAGCAGTCTAAAGCAAGGGACTCCCAGACTTCCTTATCCCCAGCCACTTCCTCCAACTCCTCCGGGGGGATCCGCGAGGCGTTCCCAGGCCAGCCGAGAGACATAGTCCTCCAGTGTGGTCCTGGGTCTTTTTTTTTTTTTTCCCCGGGGCTCCTCCCTGGTGGGACATAAGCCCGAAAACACCTCTCTAGGGAGGCGTCCAGGAGGCATCCGGAACAGATGCCACCCTCAGCTGGCTCCTCTCTATGTGGAGCAGCGGCTCTAACTTCCGAGCTCCTCCCGGTGTGACTGAGCTCCTCACCCTATCTCTAGGAGGACGCCCAGCCACCCTGCGAGGAAACTCATTTCGGACCGCTTGTATCCGCGATCTGTGTCCTTTCGGTCACTAACCCAAAGACTCATGACCATAAGGTGAGGCGGGGATACGTAGAATTGACCGGTAAGGATCGAGAGCTTTGCTTTCGACTCAGCTCCTTCTTTACCACAAACGGTCCGATGCACCGCGACCGCATCACTGCAGAACGCTGCCACCGATCCGCCTGTCAATCTCACGCTCCATCCTTCCCTCACTCGTGAACAAGACCCCCTGAGGTTACTTGAATTCCTCCACTTGGGCAAGGACTCCCCACCACCGCGAAGAGGCAAGCCACCTTTTTTCCGGTTTGAGAACCATGGCCTTGGATTTGGAGGTGCTGATTCTCATCTCAGCTGCTGTCACACTCGGCTGCAAACCGTCCCAGAGCATGTTGCAAGGTCCAGGTTTGATGGAGCCATCAGGACAACATCATCTGCAAACAGCAGAGATGAGATCCTGTGTGTCCCCAAACCGGAACCCCTCCCCCGCCACCCTCCCGACTTGCGCCTAGAAATTCTGTCCATAAAAACAATGAACAGAACCGGTGACAAAGGGCAGCCCTGGCGGAGCCAACACACACTGGGAACAAAGGTCTCTGACTTACTGCCGGCAATCGCGAACTATATGACAGCGTCCCATGCTCCGGTCATACAGGGACCGGACAGCCCTGAGCAAAGGGCCCCGGAACCCCGTACTATTCCGCAGCACCCCCCAAAGGGCACCCCGTGGGACACGGTCAAAAGCCTTCTCCAGATCCACAAAGCACATGTGGACTGGTTGGGCAAACTCCCATGTCAACCCTCGAGCACCCGATGGAGAGTATAGAGCTGGTCCAGTGTTCCACGACCAGGATGAAAACCACTCAGCTCCTCCTGAATCGAGGTTCGACTTATCGGTCGGATTCTCCTCTCCAGTACCCTTGGAATAGGACCCTTACCAGGGAGGCTGAGGAGTGTGATCCCTCTATTAGATGGAACACACCCTCCGGTCCCCTTCTTGAACAGAGGGACCACCACCCCGGTCTGCCAGTCCAGAGGCACCGACCCCGACCACGCTTTTCCACGCGATGTTGCAGAGGCGTGTCAACCAAGACAGTCCTGCAACATCCAGAGACTTTAGGTACTCGGGGCGCGTATACTCATCCACCCCCGGAGCTCTGCAACCTGACGAGTTTGCCAACAACCTCAGTGACTTCGGCTTGGGTGATAGATGAGTCAGCCTCCGAGTCCCAGTCCATCTACTTCCTCTTCGGAAGACGTGACAGTGGGATTTAGGAGGTCCTCAAAGTACTCCTTCCACCGTCCGACGACATCCCCAGTCGAGGTCAGCAGGTCCCCACCCGCACCGTAAACGGTGTTGGTGGAACACTGCTTCCCCCTCCTGAGGCGCCGGACGGTTTGCCAGAATTTCTTTGGGGCCGACCGATAGTCCTCCTCCATGGCCTCCCCGAACTCCTCCCAGACCCGGGTTTTTGCCTCTGCGACAGCACGAGCTGCGGCACGCCTGGCCCGCCGATACCCATCAACGGCCTCAGGAGTCCCACAAGCCAAAGAGGCCTGATAGGCCTCCTTCTTCCTCCGAATTCCTCCGCCGCCAGCGGATCCAACTCACCACCAGGTGGTGATCGGTTGACAGCTCCGCCCCTCTCTTTACCCGAGTGTCCAAGACACGCGGCCGGAGGTCAGATGACACAACAACAAAGTCGATCATTGACCTCCGGCCTAGGGTGTCCTGGTGCCACGTGCACTGGTGGACACCCTTGTGCTTGAACATGGTGTTCGTTATGGACAGTCCGTGACTAGCACAGAAGTCCAATAACTGAACACCGCTCGGGTTCAGATCGGGGGGGCCGTTCTTCCCAATCACTCCTCTCCAGGAGTCACTGTCGTCGCCCACGTGGGCGTTGAAGTCCCCCAGTAGAACAACGGAGTCCCCGGTCGGTGCACTGTCCAGTACCCCTCCCAGGGACTCCAAGAAGGCCGGGTACTCAGCACTGTTGTTCAGCCCGTAGGCCGACACCACAGTGAGAGACCTGTCCCCAACCCGAAGGCGTAGGGACGCGACCCCTCGTTCACTGGGGTAAACTCCAACACATGGCGGCTGAGCTGTGGGGCAATAAGCAAGCCCACGCCAGCCCGCCGCCTCTCCCCGCAGGCAACACCAGAGAAGTGGAGCGTCCAGCCCCTCTCAAGAGGATGGGTTCCAGTGCCCAAACTGTGCGTGCCGGTGAGGCCGACTATATCTAGTCGGAACCGTTCAACCTCCCGCACAAGCTCAGGCTCTTTCCCCCCCAGCGAGGTGACATTCCATGTCCCCAGAGTTAGTCTCTGTGTCCGGGGATCCGGTCGTCGACTGCCGCCCAGATCCCTCCGCACCAGCCCCTTACGGATCCTCCTGCAGGTGGTGGGTCCACGGGAGGACGGCCCCACGTCACTCGTTCGGGCTGCACCCGGCCGGGCAAAGTGGGGGAAAGGCCCGGCCACCAGGCGCTCGCCGTCGAGCACCCACCCCAGGCCTGGCTCCAGGGTGGGGCCCCGGTAACGCCAGTCCGGGCGACGTAACTGGCCTTGATGTATTACTATTCATAGGGGGCTTGTGAACCGATCTTTGTCTGACCCGTCACCCAGGACCTGTTTGCCTTGGGAGACCCTACCAGCGGCTTGAAGCCCCGGACAACAAAGCTCCTGAGATCATTCGGGCGCTCAAACCCCTCCACCACGTTAAGGTGTCAGTTCAAGGAGGGGTCAAACAGAATAAACATGGCATAAAACAAGATGCATTAGATAAAACCCAGTCCAAGGGCAACTCACAGAAGCGCGTCGAGCTTTTACTTTGAAGGCCCAGACCGGATGTGGTGCTAGTCCCCGCGTGCGTCTTGACGTCGCAGCGTGCCGCGCGTGTCTGCCTCTGCCGCTGAGGAGAAGCGAGCGTCTCCTCCGCCTCCTCGCTGCTCCGGGACACAGCGGGACAGAGGGCTCGGGACAGCGGGCACGGGACACTCTCTCAGCGGGGCAAAGCTTTGGAGGGCGCTCAGGGAGAAGAAGGTAAGCGCGTCATCTGGTCCCGCCAGCGCGTGCGCCTTTTCCCGTGCCGCGCGTCTGGAAGGAAACGGTCCTGACATGATGCTGGCAACAGGCTGCGGCTGCAGCCAGCGCTTTCCGCGGGATTTGAGTTTTACAACAGTTTTGCGTGTGTCTGCGTTCACAAAACTCCATCCGTTTCATTGTCAAGTGTCGGGTTTTTGCACTTCACGGATAAAAAGCTGCAGTTTTTACGTGTGGAGGCCGCTGATTGGAAGGTGACACTGGTCTGTCTGTGTGAAGGGATGATGTGGCCGTCTGCAGACATCAGGTATATGAGGAGCCGTGTTGTGGCTCCGGCCTCTGGGGGGAGCAGAGCCCCTCACGGTTCTAATGAAGTAATGCGTTACAGTGCACATTATGTAACTGCAGTAACAGAAGAATAGTGTCATGTTTCTCATGTGGACGGACATATCTGCAGATGATGCACTGATGCACTGCTGGGGGGCCAACAAGGGGACTCACGTGACGTCAGAGTTTGTACAATGCGGTGACTTTGTTAAAAGGACCATTAGATACTGTAAAAAAATAAAGTTCAGAAATGTGTGCAAAAATGTGGTCGGTTGTTGAAAAACTAGTCCATTACAAGGTTTTGTTTGTCCGAGGTCAATCAGGTTCACTGCATTCTACACATCATTTTAAACACTGTAATTCTGATCAATCAACAGCAGATGGAGTTGTGAGCAACTAGTACATTTACTTTTGATCTAAAAGTAGGCAATAAATGAACCATTAAAGAAAGCTGAAGCACAGAGCACGTGTGGCCATAAACATAACTGAACACGATTCAAAGACGTGCTTTTGTGTGTGATGTAGTTATTCTGTGACACCCGTGCATCATTCTTTCATATTTTGGGCATTTAAACGTATCTAAAACATTTGACTGTGTTTTTCACCTGCCTCTTTATGGTCACTGTAAACGTCATGACGACCATGACGCCTCTGACTGTGACCGAACACACACCAGCAGGATTTGTGTTCATTTGCAAAGTCGCAAAGTAAATACAGCAAAATGGCTCCGAAAATACACATTTTCACCGCCAATACTCCAAAAATGTGTTTGCTCCCAAATAAAAACATTGCAGCTGTGAGAACACCATTGCTCTTGACTCCATCTAGTGGCCCAAAGTGTCATTGAGAAAATCAAACCGCTTTGTTCTGTAAGTTATAACAAACACGAAGGAAAGGAAACGCAGTGGATCCAACACCTGTGATTCTTATAGAGATATTTTATGTATCACTCATTCTGCAACGCAATGTAGAAATACATTACAAAAGAACTGACAGAGACCGTGCCAAAAGGCCTGAGTCACCTCCGTCTGCAGTAATAATTGTGTTATGTAATATAAACGGAGTCTGCTGGTCCCAGTGGACGGACAGAGAGGCTGATGTGGAGCAGGGCAGACCATCTGTGCTGTGGAGCGTCGTGTCGAGTCAGCGCTCTCGCATATTGTTTCAGATTTTGAGAGGCACATTCTGAGGCGAGGGGAGCACATCGGAGTCCCCGCCTGCTTATATTCTCACTCTTCATCTGTGCGCTGTTTGTTTGGGCAAACGGAGAAAGAAATGCCCGCCTCTTTCGCGCTGTACCAGACGCACTATGAGTTTAGTCTGGAGCTAACGCCGCGCTCTGTATTATTTATATCACCTGTTTGGGGGGGGGGGGAGTGGGCGGGGGGGGGGGTCACAGGCTGAGGTGAACCCAGGGCCCAGTGTGGCTTCTTGCTCGCTTGTCTGTCCTCATGTTGTCGCAGTAATAACATTTCAAACTCGAGGGGAAAAGGGTCCGTACTCGATGTCAATGATGCAACTCCTGTACGGTTTTTAGAGGTGAGCGATGTGTGGTTATTCATTTTATGACAACTCGAACTGTATGTCTGTAGTGGTTTAGTCGATTAATCGGTCGATGGTGTGTTACTCGCAGAATTTTGTGTCTGTCGACGATAAAGATTTACAATATAAGGAGAGAGTGACTTTTACTTTGTCTGTACAAGTAGTTGCTTTTGCGGTTGTCGTTTTTATTCTTCAGTTTGCAGTCGCAGTTTGGGTTCAGATACACAGAGATAAACAGACTTTTTTTTTTTTTTTTTTTATGACTAATCGATACGGCAAAGCACGTCTTTAGTCGACCAATAAAGCGGAGAACCAATCACAACCTGAATCGTCTGGACTAGGGCGGGGCAATATGGCGATACAAAGGGAAAATGTGACCTTTCGCTGTTGGGATAAAAGTGCCATGTATTGTGATTCACTAATGCTAAAAACAAAGACACACGATTTTCCCGCACCTCCTATTGGTCAGTGTCGGTATTGCTCTGCGTGAGTGACAAGTGGATTTAACCAATTGCAGATGACGTTTGAAGCAGAAGCAAATGAACTGAAGCTTCTTTCTTCAAGGCAATTTAAAGATGTTGAGTTCATGAATTGCGCTTTTCCTTGTGGGTGCATCACGACTGGACACGCCATTTGTTACGCACTTAAACTCATCCAGTGCCGCTTCCTTGCAGTTCGAACGAGACCGATGTGTCTTTGTGTCGGTCCTGACTCAGCACACTCCCTCTCTTTCTGCCTCCGTGTTCCTCCCTGAGCCGCCGCCGCCGTCTCCTCCTCCTCCTCCTCAGACTGTGTTATGGGCCATATGATCCGCGGCCTTATGGTCCGGTAGAGAAGGGGGGAAGCCGTACCAGCAGCTTAATGAAATAATAAACCCGACCTAAAGCTGATTCATGAGCTTTTGGCTGATCAAAGTGCAGACGGCGCGTGTGAAAGAGAGAGGAGCGGCGAGGGCAAGCCCACGGACACTTAGCATCTGTTAGCTCCGTACAGACTTTACTTTAAGCCGCTCATATGGCTCTCATTAGCAGACTAGCTCCACTCGCGCTGGCAACGCTCACAGACAAGGACGGCATAGTTAGCCTGTTTGAAAAAGAAGGTTACAATACATCCCTCGCACCACATAAAAAGTTCTGTTTGCGACGAGATGACAAGATGAAGGAATGACGTGTCAAATGTTTCTGGGTCCAGGCACGGACTTGATTACATTCGAATCTGGCTCTCAAGTAAATTCGCACCTCATCATCCCGAGCGATCCAAGTTTTCTCACAATGAGACCTTTCTTCTCCACTTTCCTTTTCTCCTTTGCAGATTGTGATTGCAATTGTGTGGCCTGTCTGCAGCCCAGACTTTCCTTGGCTGTGATTTGGGTCGGCCATAGGCTTGATATTCCTGTGCTGTCGAGCTACTTGTCCAAGGAAAACAGAGAAGCGAGGAGTCAATGCGTACGCTCCGGCCGCTTGGCCTGTCGACAAACATAAGCTTTTTATTTTGTTAAAGTGATACAGCCCAGGGGGAGGTTTGCACAACAGCATCACCTCCACAGATACCTCTGCATTTGGGCGGAGAGGATGCAATCATTTCCCAGGAAACCGGCAGAAAAACGCGTGTGTCAGAGAGGGCCTTCTGAAGGTTGCACACGAGTGTTTTTAAGCAGCTCGACTTAAAAAGCACCGAGGGGGAGCTTTGTGGGGTCCATGCTTCCTCTTTCTCTCGTTAAAACAAACAAAGGGGAGAGTTAGTTGTAATGAAAAGCACTTGATATCAAACTGCAAGTTTAATAACCCCTCAATAAATCGTGACTGAGAGCAGAAGTAATGAAACGGGGGGAGTTTGACTGGTGCAGGAAATGACTGCGCGAGTGCCTGAGGGAGGGGACGACCAGGGCACACGCAGCAGGCCTTCACGTCTCGATGTGGCGCAACAGGGCCCCGAGGAATGGATTGGTCAGAACAGACTTTGAGCTTCACTCGTCCTGATTGGGGTTGCGCCGTAAATCTTGACGGAGTTGACAACCCTTTCTCAAGCCAAACTAATTTGGCTACTCTGTGGTTGGTCGTTTTGGAAAAGATCCAGTCCAAAGACTTTTTGGATCAGTGTGTGGTGCTGTTGCAAACAGGTCTGAATCTAAACACAGCACCATAACTATTTAAGATCTATGTCAAACACAGGCCTGGTTTCACTGAGCTCTTACACTGAATTGTGTGTAAATAAGTGCCATTCCTGCACATATTTACACTTCAGAAACTCTTACTCCTCTGTGGGCCTTTTCTCTCTCTGTCAGGGGGAACTGGTTCCCCTGCTTTCGTCACCAAAAGGTTTCCCATCTGCTTCCGATTACCTTTGGCTAGAGTTGGTTAGCAGCCAGCCATCTGGGCCTGTGTGGCGTCTTTACCCTCCCCAGAAAGGAGGAAGGGAGGTGGGGACACGGGGCAGCCAGCCTCCCCTTTAGCTGACGGTGCAGTCCAGATTTTGGGAAAGGAAAGGGGCAAGTCAACAAAAAGGGCACGGGCTTTGCCTTGTTTCTGTAATGGGCTAAAATGGCTCTGAGAAAGTGACTGTGTTTTTGTAAAACCTTATGGGCTTATTCAGGATCACTGACGGAGAAGGCAGAACAGTGTAACATGTTCTTTGTTCATCCAATCACAGCTTCTCTTTGCCTCCAAGAAAAACTGCCCAAATGTAATGAAGTTTGCATGTATTAAGAAATAATGTATTTAATGGATATTGGATTGGTAAAAAGTATATTCCGGCTCCAAGAGGGAAGAGCGTCCCTGGGGTCTTGAATTAAAAAATGGGATTTAATTCCAACCAAACTACATCAATGTTGAGAAGTGGGCGATGTGCCCCAAAAAATATATATCACAATTTTCTTGGAACCATCATCATGATTCATGTACACTTTATCTCATCTTTATACTGCCTTGAAGTGGTCACTAAAGTCCTTGGGCTGACCAATAGGAGGAGTGCATAGAGCCACATTCATGAGGCTGTTGTTTTTACATAAAAAGGATATTGAGTCTGTGTAACCCCCCATTTGTCAAGGAGTGGTCCGATTGACGTACCTTTGAAACAGTTTGAAAACCTTTGAAAGGTAAGTCTTGATTGAAGAAAACATGTCCAGATGACTATACCTTTGACACTTTATCTAACAGGGATATTTCCCAGCCCCATCCCTACACTGATGTAGAGACAAACTCACAGAAACATGGTTCTAACTTGAGCCGTGCTTAATTTTAGCCCAGTCTAATGAAACGAATGGAAAGGCTGATGAAACGCTAATCTTCTGAAGCTCTTTCTATCGTCACGTTATCACTTATAAAGTTGGAAAGGCCTAGTGCCTGTTTATTTCTTTCAAGGACAAACTGTAGCAGCTGCTTTCACTTTTCCATTTGTCTGTGTCCAAACAAGCTTCATAGAGACTTTCATACCATCAGACTGCCAATTAGTGAAGTGTAGAGGCGGGCAGCGAGCCAGTCCCTCCTCCCACAGCCACACGGGGATGTGACCTGCTGCTGCCCTCATAGGCTCACTCTGCCCCCAAAGTCTCTCCAAGTCCTGTTTGGGCTTCAAGTGCAGCTTTTTACCAGATCAGTGGCTTTCTTTGTGTTTGAAGTCTTTCCGGTGGCAGTGCCGCTCCAAAGGGAGGCTCCGGGAGGGGGCACAACTCGGACCTGCTCTTGTCCGTGGGCATCAGCGTGAAAGACAAAAGCCCGGATTGATTTAGCCTGACCCTGAGAAACGCCGTCTGAATGAGAGGGTTTCGGGCTCTAAAGAGGACGTGCACGCACTCATTTTAGATCTGCAACGAGACAAACCGTTTCTGTTCCGCGCTGTTCCATCGCTTTGGTCCGATGTGTGAAATGTACAAGTAAAAAACGACTGGAGCGTCAACGGGTTTAATGACGCCGCTGCAGAGAGCAAAAGAAGTGGCTTCCTAGCATCTGAAAATCAAACTGTCCAATCAAATAAAGACTTCGAGCCAGAAAAAAAATAGCAATCAACATAATGTGACGTGCAAACAACAAAACATCCAGTCTGATTATGTTTAAAAGTAGATAGAGCTCCACCAACACGTTCTGAAGTGTTTGTGGTTCTTGTTTTTGTCCTGCAATGTCGTCTCACTGAACGTAGAGTGTCACGCGTCTTTCTTTTCTCACTGTCACGACAATTCCTCGACCTATTGTTCAATTTGTACAACTTTTTCTTCCTGTTTTGGTCGAGTTGTTGTCGATTTGAGCTGTAGAGAGTCAAATAAGTCTCTTTAATCACTGCGTTTCCATGCACACCCAGAACAAAACTAATCTGAGGCCTTGTCCGACTTGAACAGGATCTCTTTCTCTCTTTTCAGGACATGGAATGTTAAGACTATTCGATTAATCGATAATGATTCAGGTCACGAACAATATAATCGTAAGAACCACAAACATAACAATCGTGACCATTTTAGAAGCAAAATTAAGTATTTTTAGTTCAATCTATCGTCCAAAAAATAGACCTAAATGTAAATACCTTTGTTTTTTGTGGCTGTTATTGTCATATTTAACTTTATTTAGTCTTTCGGAAAGTTTAATTCCGTAAAGCCGCTCACAAACTTGAGGAACAGTCACATGTCAGACCACGAGAATGGAAGAAAATTAAAGATTTCACCGTTGTTTAGTTACAATAATCGTGAATAATCGTTAATCACAGTAATCGTAACACTCACGTTTGTTGTCCCGCCTCCTTCAGGACAAGCGGCAGGAGGGACCACGCCCGTCGCCATGTCGTCGTTGTGAACTCTCCGCCTCCCGCAGCGATGGACCGCCGCAGCGATCGGTCGCCCCTCTGCTAGCAGCCGGGTACGTTCCCAGAGGGCAGGAGACATGTTGGGACAGAGGCGCCGGGACCACTGCACCGAGTTCTGTCACGATAGCGACCTCTGCGGTAACCATGGAGACGGCGTGGAGCACCCTCGTCATTGTCGTAGCGCTCGCCGTGCAGATCGCCAGAGGTCACGGACATGAGTTTGGCCAGTCGCAAGGTAAGTGGATGGGACCGTTTATCTGTCAAGTCAACACAGACCCTTTAAGATTGTAATTAAAACATTGTTAATTAGCGAATGGAGGTGAAAATGAAGTGGAACACAGTGCGATTTCAATGGGAACACTGGGATTAGCCTCAGAATATCATAAAATGTGAAAAATCAAGGTGGTTTTGATGATTGAAACAGCAATTATTATTATTATTATTATTATTATTATTATTATTATTATTATTATTATTATTATTATTATTATGAAACACACTCTAAGCTTTGTTCATGAAAGCACTGGACAAATGTGTTGGACCCAGTGTAGTTTTATTTTTTATCTATTTAATCTAACTACAGATTTATTACGTTTAATACGAATAATTTATTATTTTTATTTTTATTATTTATTTACTATTTACATTTATTACAAACAACACTTTTTGTGCCCACCACCTGACTGACACCTGACCTGATTTCTACTTCTTTTATCTTATTTTTTGTTAGAAATACTTTTACATTTCTTATCGTTTGAATCTGATGATAGTTAATCATTGAAAATGTTCTATTGTCCACTTCATTTCGCCTCCAGTTGCCTCCTGGTCAGGAATCTGAAACATTCTGATGACATGGCAACATCAGATACAAAGTTCAAGAGCAGGTCGTCTTTTAGAATAAATCCAACTGTGAGAAAATATCAAGAAATAATGTTCCTTGCACCGCTGTTCTCACCACACCTCCAGCTCCTTTAACAATAATTGTATATTTAGGCAGTGAATCTATTTTCCTCCATCAAGATGCACTGATGAAAACTCCAGACCAATCAGAGTGCTCCGTTGACAAAGACGTCCACTGGCGATTACACGCGCTCCAACTTCTCCTCTTAATATGGCTTTCCGTTCTTAGTTGAGCTCTTCAGGTTTATTTCTGTGCTGGAAAAGGAGGTTTTCATCATATAAGGCTCCTGCCGAGGTGAGGGGAGAAGGAGGTGCAGTGTGAGGGGAGGTGCAGTGTGAGGGGAGAAGAAGGTGCAGTGTGAGGGGAGGTGCAGTGTGAGGGGAGAAGGAGGTGCAGTGTGAGGGAGAGAAGGAGGTGCAGTGTGAGGGGGAGAAGAGGTGCAGTGTGAGGGGGAGAAGGAGGTGCAGTGTGAGGGGGAGAAGGAGGTGCAGTGTGAGGGGAAGGAGGTGCAGTGTGAGGGGAGGTGCTGTGTGAGGGGAGAAGGGTGGTGCAGTGTGAGGGAGGTGCAGATGTGAGGGGAGAAGGAGGTGCAGATGTGAGGGGAGAAGGAGGTGCAGTGTGAGGGGAGGTTGCAGTGTGAGGGGAGAAGGAGGTGCAGTGTGAAGGGGTGAGGGAGGTACAGTGTGAGGAGAGAGGGAGGTGCAGTGTGAGGGGGGAAGGAGGTGCAGTGTGAGGGGAGGTGCTGTGTGAGGGAGAAGGTGGTGCAGTGTGAGGGAGAAGGGTGAGGGGAGAGGTGGTGAAAGAGGTGCAGTGCGAGGGGAGAAGGAGGTACAGTGCAAGGGGTGAACGAGGTGCAGTGCGTGGGGAGAAGAAGGTGCAGTGTGAGGGGAGAAGGCGGTGCAGTGCGAAGTGGACGAGGAAGTGCAGTGTGAGTGGAGAAGGAGGTGCAGTGCGAGGGAGAAGGAGGTGCAGTGCGAGGGGAGAAGGAGGTGCAGTGCGTGGGGAGAAGGAGGTACAGTGTGAGTGGAGGAGGAGGTGCAGTGTGAGTTAAGAAAAGTAGTTGAAGGAGGTGCAGTGTGAGTGGAGGAGGTGCAGTTGAGTGGAGAGGTGCAGTGAGGGCAGTGTGAGGGGAGAAGGAGGTGCAGTGTGAGGGAGAGAAGGAGTTGCAGTGCGAGGGGAGAAGGAGGTGCAGTGCGAGGGGAGAAGGAGGTTGCAGTGTGAGGGGAGAAGGAGGTGCAGTGTGGCGACCCAGGCCCGTGTCTGGGCTCTGTCTTTCTGTCTTCAGCTGAACTTGGACCCCTCGTCACACACGACGCTCGGAGCCACGTGTCCTCTCTGAACCGGAGCGGGCCAAATCCCTCCGAAGCGCAGACGCACACAAATACCCAGAATGCCCCTGCGCCGTCACCCCAGAACAGGCCCGTCATTGTCTGTTTCCTAAACTTAACCTTTGGCTCCGTCACAGAGCTTCCTTTAAACACCCGTCGTTGTAGCTGAGGCGCTAATGAAAGACGGTCCTCGCGTCCTCATTAGCGCGATTACACACCAGTCTCTCTGTTTACGTGCACGGACAGGTGGCGACGATGGGCGGGGCATCAGCTGCTGCTCCGTGCGCCGCCCACAATAACACACACACCTGAATGTGCCTGATCATAATAGCAGACAATGGAATCCAAAGGTATCCATCCATCTCATCTTCATTTTAACGTCTTTATTTTGGGACAATCCGCCTGTTATTTATGGAATTACTGTCAATGGAAAAGAGCCTCTGGGTTTATTAGTGCGAAATTGCAACACATTTGTCTCCACGTTTTCAGATAAATCCTTTTAGAAGCAACGTAAAACAATGAGGCCAGTTGTCCTGACAAAAGTTTTACACACAGGCTCACAGGGGGGGGGGGGGACAGGGGGAACAGGGGGACTGGGGCAGCACCGAGAACCAGGACCACTCAGCACGCTTACATGCACAGAGAATTAACATGTGCGTGTCAAAGAGGTACGAACTGTTCCGGTCTGAGATGTTCAGGGCCATCTCGTTCATCCCAGGTCACCCTTGAAAAAGAGGTCTCCATGGCAATGGGTTCACAAATGGTTAAATAAAGGTTAATAAATAAGCATTAGCCTTAAAACTTTAATAGCTATAATTGCTATAAATCTACATAACGACTCTTTTGTCATCATTCACATCACATTTAGTCATTAGTGAAAATGGAAAAGTCTCAGTCCGTATGCGCATGCCAAAATAAAAAATCACTCTAATTGACATTAAAAACCAGGAGAAGCAGCAGCTCACACATCTGCCCACAAACCTCCCTTATGAGGACAACAACCAGGTCCCCACAAGGTTAAATCATTCAGTCATAGCTCAACAACATAGTTCAGAGTTAGAGTATGGGTTCATTTAGGTTTATTTCTGGTTTTCAGGTTGAGTTTTGGCAGTAATTATAGTTTTATTTAGGATCAGTCTCCATAGAAACCATAGAAACCCAAGATGGATGCGACTGAAGCCCCGTCGGTCTCAGACGGGAGGGGCGCCGAGTCGACCCGCTGCGACCCGAGATCAAGGGAGGGACGTTTTTCCAACATGGTGCTTCCTTCCACTGTTTTCATTCGGTGATAACAACAACAGGGTGATGCCCGTATTCAGGGTGGACCAGTCCTTTGTGGGAGCGTGAGCGGCGTGCCACATTTAGCGCGTCGGGAATATGTTTGGATGGCATACGACCTGCACTTTGCGCTCAGATTCCACGACACTGCGTAACGTTGCCGCGGCAGGAATCTTTCTGTCTCCACGGCGACGTTATTGCCTTGCGCGGGATGCAAGGTAGACGACAGGGGGCAGAGCGTCCACCGGGAAAAAAGTTACACGGTGCAACTTTAGCTATAGAAAGGAAGAGGCAAACCCCACTTCCAGTCACGTGTTCTGGGACTGTCCTGCTGTTCGGACGTCTACGACAGAGATCAATAAAGCGTTACAGACAATTTATTTATGACCTCACCGTCCCGCTGGATTTCACGACGATGTGTTTGGGCCTCAGAACTCCTGCCGTGGACACAACCAGCAGCTCGAGCGTCCTCCTGGTGGCAGCGGAAAGGACTGGACCGACATTATACTGGACATTCGACAAATGGAAAGTGATGACTTAATAATGAGTCTCAAATAATGAGTTTATGCCGGGTGACTTTGGGGCGGGGGCTTGTCACTGATCCACCGATGAATAACCCCCCCCCCTACCCCCCCCCAAAAAAAAACATGGCCAAATCTGATTCCCATTGTTGTCTTGCATCTGGTGAAGCTAATGAGTTGCTCTCGTTAAGTGCGTCGCAAAAACACGTTTTTTTTCAGCTTTATTGGCCATTTAACAATAGATTTCTCTAATGGTGATGATGTAGCGTTGGAAATAAACCTCGTACTTGGAGGTACCTGAGAAAACGACGAAGAGGCAGGCGATTTCTTCAGAATTTGCTCAACATGTATTAGTTTGAAATGGTTCGGTGACTTGGTTTTTGGTCGCGTAAATATTGTTCTGTTTCCGTACATTGTGATGTGTGCTGAGGTTTAGGAGCACATTTGACCTACTTTATTTAGATAATGGTCACACTCGGTTTCCTCTGGTGCTAAATGGGGCCTGGGTCTGGCTCTCGTTAGTGCACACTTAATTCTGTGTGCGGTCTCGTTATGGCTTCAGAGCCGGTCGGCGTTATCTTGTTTTTAACACCCTCCTTTGATTCGCAGCAGGAGAGTTTCCTCTGCATCAAACATAGCGGTTCGAGTCCAGCAGCTGTTTACTCTTTGGGGCTTGTGAACGCGGGGCGGGTGGGCGGGGGGGGGGGGGCTCGGTGAACTGTGGTGTGGGAAAAGAACATGGGAAGAGTAGCACTGGTGTTTTTACTGCAATACGGCAAGCCCTTACCAACGAAACAACCGGTATAACAGCGTAATCTTTCATCTTGAATCCCTCAAACACGAAGGGCCTTCATACTGCATTGCGAAAGGTATTAGTAAACCCAGCGGATCTACATAATTAAGGGTGGTATAATGACAAATGAAGAATTTAACTGTATGTATTTGACTAAAGCTGATGGATTCATCGTCTAAACTGGACAGTGGCAAAAGACCTCAAAACGTTTCAGCGTTTCTTCGATCTGACCATAATTCTATGATTGTAATTGCAGTATAAGTTGTAAGTACCTTTCACATGTTGTATAACGCATGTATTTCGGATGTAGTGTAGTCTTTTGATACTTTTATGTTTTAATTTGTAACATCACAGTTAAAAGACACCGGGCGAGGATGGGTGGGCTTTTAACCAGTTAAAACAGGTTTAGTTACAGGTCCTGCCGAGGGACTGAGGATGTAAAATAGCTTATTAAGTCAAGGTCTATTTAGACAGATGATTGACATTTCCAACACAAAAATTAGAGTCGTTTCTTTATTAAACACAGCTCAAGCTCGTTCTAAAGCTGTTCAGGAGATGTCAGATGTGGTCCTGTTTAAGGGGATTTGTTTAGGATCGATACCTGCCCAGATGAGGATCTCGCTTCGATAGGAGTTTTAGTGCAGATTAGACGTGTTTTTTGATGTGAGTGTTAAGCGTGACATCACAGGTCCAAATGTTCAGGCACAAACAGCAGAAATACTCGGATTGACCTCGATGACTCTGAAGAAGGATCTCTAGAGGAAGAACAGACTTCTATTTGCATTTGTTCAATACAGATGTTAAATGAATGAAAATAAACACGTATGAATCATAGAAAGTGGCTCCGACTGCGCATAAACTCTGCCCTCTCTGATAAGCGTGGCACAGAGCTGCTCCGGCTAAAGGTCAGATGTCAGAGGGAGGCCGCGGTGACCTCTGACCCCGCTCTTTGTGCCCGTGTGGGTTCTGGGACTGTAAATCCCCGCGGGCCTTCAGCGCGGACCCCCGGCGCGAACGGAGACGGACAGGAAGTATACTGTTTCACCGTTTCCACGGAGACGGCCTCAGAGGTCGCGCCTCCGGCAAAAATGTCTCGTCAGCAAACGGCCGAAATGTCTTTTTTTTTTTTTTTTTTTACCCGGTTACGCAACGAATGCAACGAGCCCGATTGTGTTGTTGTGTTGGTAAATGCTGCAGCTGGATTTAAAGTATGAAACGATAAGAACTATATAACAACGATGAAAACTATTTATATATTATTGAATTTGAGTATTTTTAGTTTTTTTTTGCTGCTAATAAGATCATTTTACAGATAATTTTACTAATTTTAAATGTTTCTGCAATAAATTACTTCTTATTTCAAGCCAATTTTTCAGTCAGTGTTTGATTCTTCATTTCAGAATTGATACTCAGACACTATTTACTCTTGAATAGTGTTTTGGTGCTTTGTTTGGGCTCAGTTTAGTCCTGTTGTAGACTTGGTTTAGTCCTAGTCTAGTTTTGGTTTTAATTTGGGTTAGTTCTTGGTCTATATCTTTTTAGTTTAAATGTTTAAATAAAAAATAAAAGCACACGTATAAAACATAAAACAAAGAACCAGAGCGCAATAGTCACAATAAAAGGAACACAAATGGGACGGAACATTTACAGAAACAAAAATCCCGACACATTAAAGTCAAAACAGAGGTCCCACCTGGTCCAAAGGCTGTTAACGCCTTAAAAGGAGGACGTTCCATGCGCGGGACGTTGGACTTTTTCTTTAGTCATTCCATTTTGTCCACCATCTTCTAAAAGAAAACTCTCGAGCTGCTTGATCTGCTGTACATAAGACTAAAGCTGTAACCCTCTTATTTCAGTCCAATCCATCATTCTGGGAAGCATCAGCCTCAGTTTGTCCTCCAAACCATCAAGTAAAAAATGACCCTCAAAGAAAATGAAAAATGAATAGGACTTTCATATGGATTCACCTGGAGTTTTTTGCTTTATTACAAGTCCCTAAAACTCATTTTTAGTGAATTTACCTTCAGCTTTTAAAGGAGAATTGTCAAAACCCAATAAATGCTCATTATAGTGTCAATCAGACCCTCCCTCCAGACCCCAGCTTTACTCCTCCATATGTTTAACAAAGAAAATCTAGGCGAGATTTAAAATGATTTTGTCTGCGCAGAGCTCGTTTCTACTTATATTTAGAGTAAAACAGACTTCAGAGTCCAAAACTCCAGAGTCTCAGCTTCACAAAGGCTCCAGCCGATTGTTTGTGCTCCAGAGGGTCCAGGAACAGCTTCACTTTGAAAAATAGGCCCCCAGTTGCAATGATTGATTTTCTGTCCTTTTAAGACATTAAATCAAACCCAGTCAATTCTCCTCGAACTCAGAGTAATATTGTGGGTTCAAGTCATTTTCACTGAGGCTGGATAATAACTAGGGGTGGAAAATATCTTACATTCTTGTACTTGTAATTGAGAACATGTTTAGCCACATAACTACATTTTCAGAACATGAAACACAAAACAACAAACACAACAAACTCTACATTATTATTATTTTTTTTTCATACTCTTTCCACCAGTGGCGCTAACTCCGTGTCTGTGTTGTGTCTCCGTCGGCAGCTGCGTTCCTGTCCGGTCTGGGTCATTACGAGATAGCCGTCCCGGTGAGAGTGGGTCCCGACGGCGAAGCGGCGGACACGGCTCACCAGCAGCACCAGCAGCACCAGCAGCACCAGCAGCACCAGCAGCACCAGCAGCACCGCAGAAGACGACGCAGCGCTCGCGAGGACAAGCTGCCCGACTCCGTACATAACAACTCACTCAAAGCAAAACACGTAAACAATCAAAGCGGCGCAGAAATGTTAACAGAGCACTGTCTTCTCTGGTGCGCAGCTCTTCTACCAGCTCTCCACGTCCAACAACAACTTCCTGCTGAACCTCACGCTGCAGGGGGGGCTGCTGTCGCGCCAGTTCAGGGTGGAATACTGGAAAAAGGGGCGCCTGGCATGGAGTCACCCGTACTCGCCCAACTGTCACTACGTGGGACACCTCCAGGACCGGCCGCAGTCCAGCAAAGTGGCACTGAGCAACTGCAACGGCCTGGTAAGTCTCTCCGGAGCAATTTGACCGTTATTGTAGAAGAGTGTCAAAATGAGACGGCGGTGTGCTGTCTGCATCGCTTTATGGAGCGTTTTAGCATGCGGGTTGTTGTTTGCATTACCATAAAATAGAAGGGGGAAGATATGTCCAAAAATTAGAATGTCAAGTGTATAGTCCATGATTAAAACAATTAAAAACCAGCCAAAAAGGGTGTAAAATGATATATTTGCACATTTGTGGTTCAATTTTATGGTTCGTTCACATTTTATGCAACACTTGAACCTCGACAAAGACATTTAGGGACACATTTTAGCACATTACTGATGCTTTGTGAAAATATGGTCTGCATATTGTTTTTTTTAAGATGATATTTCGCGCTTAGCTCATTTGGTTGAATAATGCGGATGCTTTGGTTGAGTTTGGAAAAGCTGCAAACAGTTTAAAATGAACTAGTTCTGTTTTTCACGATTTTAAGACCTTAAAACTTAAGTACGGCGCCATTGACGTGTTCAGAAACAATACAATTATTTCTGCGGCTCTCGACTACTAATACTATAATTCATGTTATGTTATTTTCTTGATCAGAATCTGTGCCTTTACAACGTTTCAAATAAGCTTAAGATTCAAACGGGTATGAAAAAGGTAAGAAACGGGTCTGAATCAGGTCTGAATCAGGTTTGAAGCAGGTTTGAAGCAGGTCTAAAGCAGGTATAAAACAGGTATAAAACAGGCATGAAACAGGTGTGAAACGGGTATAAAACAGATATGAATCAGGCATAAATCAGGTATGAAACAGGTATAAAGCAGGTATAAAACAGGCATGAAACAGGTATGAAACATGTACAAAACAGGTTATGAAAAGGGTTTAAAACAGATATAAAACACAGCATGAATCAGGTATGAAACGGGTATAAAACAGCCATGAAACAGGTATGAATAGGTAAGAAACAGGCATGAAAAGGCATGAAACAGATATGAAACGGGCCATGAAACAGGTATGAATCAGGTATGAAACAGGTATGAAACATGTATGAAACAGGCTTGAAACAGGTATAAAAAAGGTGTAAAACAGGCATGAAACAGGACTGAATCAGGTACGAAACAGGTATGAATCATGAATCAGGTATGAAACAGGTATGAAACATGTATGAAACAGGCTTGAAACAGGTATAAAAAAGGTGTAAAACAGGCATGAAACAGGACTGAATCAGGTACGAAACAGGTATGAATCAGGTATGAAACAGGTATGAAACATGTATGAAACAAGCTTGAACACAGGTATAAAAAGGTGTAAAACAGGCATGAAACAGGCCTGAATCAGGTACGAAGCGGGTATGAAGCAGGTATGAATCAGGTTTGAAGCAGGTTTGAAGGCAGGTCTAAAGCAGGTATAAAACAGGTATAAAACAGGCATGAAACAGGTGTGAAACGGGTATAAAAACAGGTATAATAAACAGGCATGAAACAGGTATGAAACATGTACAAAACAGGTATGAAAAGGGTTTGAAACAGATATAAAAACAAGCATGAATCAGGTATGAAACGGGTATAAAACAGCCATGAAACAGGTATGAAATAGGTAAGAAACAGGCATGAAAAAGGCATGAAACAGATATGAAACGGGCATGAAACAGGTATGAATCAGGTATGAAACAGGTATGAAACATGTATGAAACAGGCTTGAAACAGGTATAAAAAAGGTGTAAAACAGGCATGAAACAGGACTGAATCAGGTACAAAACAGGTATGAATGCAGGTATGAAACAGGTATGAAACATGTATGAAACAGGCTTGAAACAGGTATAAAAAAGGTGTAAAACAGGCATGAAACAGGACTGAATCAGGTACGAAACAGGTATGAATCAGGTATGAAACAGGTATGAAACATGTATGAAACAGGCTTGAAACAGGTATAAAAAAGGTGTAAAACAGGCATGAAATAGGCCTGAATCAGGTACGAAGCGGGTCTGAAGCAGGTATGAAAAAGGTGTGAAACAGGTCTGAAGCAGGGATGAAACAGGTATAAAGCAGGTATAAAAGGTATGAAACGGGCATGAAACAGGTATAAAGCAGGTATGAATCAGGAATGAAACAGTTATGAAGCAGTCTGAAACAGGTCTGAAAGCAGGTCTGAAGCAGGTCTGAACAGGTCTGAACGAGGTCTGACAGTCTGAGCAGGTCTGAAGGTCTGAACAGGTCTGAAGCAGGTCTGAAGCAGGTCTGAAACAGGTCTGAACCAGGTCTGAAACAGGTCTGAAGCAGGTCTGAAGCAGGTCTGAGCAGTCTGAAACAGGTCTGAAGCAGTCTGAAGCAGGTCTGAAGCAGGTCTGAACAGGTCTGAACAGGTCTGAAGCAGGTCTGAGGTCTGAAGCAGTCTGAAGCAGGTCTGAAGCAGGTCTGAAGCAGTCTGAGCAGGTCTGAAGCAGTCTGAAACAGGTCTGAAGCAGGTCTGAAACAGGTCTGAGGCAGGTCTGAAGCAGGTCTGAAGCAGGTCTGAAACAGGTCTGAAGCAGGTCTGAAGCAGGTCTGAAGCAGGTCTGAAGCAGGTCTGAAGCAGGTCTGAAGCAGGTCTGAAACAGGTCTGAGCAGGTCTGAAGCAGGTCTGAAGCAGGTCTGAAACAGGTCTGAAGCAGGTCTGAAGCAGGTCTGAAGCAGGTCTGAAACAGGTCTGAAAGCAGGTCTGAAGCAGGTCTGAAGACAGGTCTGAAGCAGGTAGGCCTAACACCTGGAGCCTACTGTGTCTGGTCTGTTCCCTCTGCTCCTCACATGTGGCCTGTTATAATTCACATAAACGAGGGATGCTCCTGTCTGTCTAACCTCTGCTGTGCCCTTGTCATGGCCCCGGTGTGTGTGTGTGTGTGTGTGCAGAAACACTGTGTGCCACGTGCCGCACAGATGCTGTTTTGGCTCTCCTAAAAGTGCCTGTTACTTCGGGTTGAAGGCTTCACAAAGCTAAAACTTTTTTTTGAAGGAGAAAGTAAAGAGTGCTGCGCAGGAACGGGGCTGACAAGGATTTATTTAAGAGAGGAGGCAAATAGTGTTCATCTAGCAGTCAAGGAAACGTGACCAGAGAACAAGACAATAACAATAACAGTAACACAAATGGCACAAATTACAGCACAAGTGTGAATGTCATTTTCCCCACACTTGCACTGATTCATGATTGGTGCAGGAGCTGGGTGTAGGCGGTGACTGTTCAGATCAGAGCGAGGACTTTTAAGGTGTACAACAACTGGATTTAGTCGTATAGGAACAGGCAACCGAACGTGCTGTTTACTGGTTGGATTATCGTCGTGACAACCAAAACACAGCATCATCCAGTGTTTTACTAAGAACTTCTCAACGCTCGTCAGTGAAATCAATATTAGAAGAAGATTTCGCAGCCTCCCGTTAAACCTCGCTAAGCTACGAGGCTCCCGCGACATCGGCGTTCATAACACAGTGCGGTGGTTGTGTCGGTAAACCAGGCGTGACACTGAAGAATGTGCATGGCGCTTACTTTGCACACCTGCCCACTCTCTGTGTTTCTGAACGAGGGAAAATACCACTCCCGACGGTCGTCCAGTGGAGTCTAGACGATGTTGTAGCGCGTTTAGAGTATATAGAAAATGCAATGTTATCTTAAGTCTAATGTTTCCCCGTGTGGCCCGAAGTGAGGCACCTGTTTTAAGCATTAGCAGGAGATCCTGGAAGGTATTTAGACTTTTCAGGACGGAATGTAGCGGAACGAAAGACGGCTTATTACGTAGGATTTTGCGGACAATACGCGTTGAGCTTTATTCAGTCATCTTTCAGCGTCGGCGCTTTAAAAGTTTGTCAACAAATCCCTTCAAAATGAGAAAAAGGAGGCAGCTGGAGTCAAAGAAGAAACATGTGATTTTGATGATAAAAATGGCCACAGAATTAAACAAAATTAAATAAAGGTGTTTTTCGCCAGCAGAGCCTCATTAAAAACATTGACTCATACATTTTTAGTTTTTTTCACAAGCTATATGAGGGCAGTGTTGCATGTGATGTCTTTTCGATGGGACTAGCTGCAGAAATGTAAACCAAATCCAAAAGTTGATCTTATTTTATCTTATATATCCACAAAATCTTTTACTGGACAAAAATGTACATGAATGATCCTTCTATAGTTTGTACCACTGGTTCCACAGACTTACAAAGGTTACTTATTATGATAAATACTGTATTTTTAGACTAGCTCTATTTTATTGGAGAAGCAAACTAACACCAGAAAAAGTAAAGGTTATTATTATTATTTTGATTCCTTTTTATTATTATCTATCATTATTATAATTATAATTAATAGTTATGACTGAGAGCACTTATGCGGAGGCGGGGATCTGTGCATGTTGCCTGGGCTCGTGAAAAGTTAGATTGTTGATTATTATTATTATATTATTATTATTATATTATTATTATTATTATTATTATTATTATTATTCATTATTATTATTATTATTATTATTATTATTATTATTATTATTATTATTATTATCATTATCATTATCATTATCATTATATTATTACATAGTATTATTATTATTATTATATTTACATTATTATTTATTATTATTATTAATTTATTATTCTAGGGCTGCAAACAAATTTATTGACTAATTGTGACGATAAAGAATAATTGTATTCGTATTTTGATCATCTTAATAGTTATCTGGACTATACAGACTTAATTAAAACATACACAAAATAACTTTTTTTTATCACAAAGACAGCGACATTATCAAATCAAAATGTCAAAAAATAAGAAACAATTTCAGATTTTTGTGAATAATCCCTGTCTAGACGCCTTCAGTGACCATAAATACAAGCTCTATTTGGTTGATAATGTGTTTAAAAAAGTCCCAATGTACATAGTAATAATCGTTTGACTAGTTGATTAGATGAAAAACAAACAAATGCTAACTAGTTGACGACTAAAATAATCATTAAACTCAACCCTGTGCGTCTTCGCTTCACGTTAGCCTCCAGTTGCCTCCATTCGACACGGCGCACATTGCGGGGTGGCGGTTTTCCGCGGCTGCAGAGGCTGTAGTGTGCGTCAGGAGGCGGCCACATGTGTCTTCAAACAGGCAGGAGCATGAGCGACGGCCCGCGTAAAAAGGGAGGACATGTGCGCTCGACGTTTTTTACGAACCGCCAGTTTGATCGACATCAGACGGCAGCAGTAGCGCGTCTGAACATACCGTTAATAACGTTTAGACGCGCTACTGCTGCCAAAGCACATTCGTTCGCGGTCGTTTGGGACGTGAACTGACAATTAGCGCTGTGGTCGACTTAAATGTGCAGTGATAAGTCGATTAAAAGGGACCAAAGCGCTCAAAAGGGTTAAGTATCTCTCCAGCGGCGGTAGCTCAGCGGTTAGAGCACTCGTCCGCCAACCAGTTCTGTCGTTGTGTCCGCGTTTAAGTTATTATAAATCTTGTTGTGATGATATTTTATGCCAAAACTCTCCTACACAACGCCACCATGTGAAATCAAGTCACTCTTAAAGCAGAACCATGTACAATTCTCACCTTATTGAGCGTCTTCGTAAGCCTCTGCGATGGTTAAATATGTACGTTCGGGGGTATTTGAAGTGCCCGTCGTCGCCCCCTTGCTGTCTCTGAGTGGAAAACCAGCCTTGCAACATTTGCCGGCAACGACCCGACGACAACTCTCCTGAGAAACCCTGGCTCTTTGTCTATATTTGGAAAGGTTTTTGTATGTGATCAAACCGTCTTATTTCGATAAAGTAATGAGCCTATTTTCTGACAATGTATTTTCACAAGGGAGCTGCAGGGGGAGCTCTATCGCCAGAGCGACTTAGTTCTGCCTCTCTGGTAGCGCGTCTGCCCCCTGTGTCCAAGGAGATGTCATTGCTTTGCCTAGAATGTCTCACAGTGTGGCATTAAACTTGTAAATCTTGTCTTTATTCCACTGCTAGTGTTTCGTTGCTATCATCGTATCTGTCGCTTCAATGCATCTGTTTTGTCGCGGCAACAGCAGAAAAACAACGAGGGAACTACATAGACCATGATCCTTTGCTCCATTTCATGAAGATTTCATTCTGGACTTTTGTATCTAAGTCTTTGGAATATGACGTAGTATTAGCCTCACCAAAATATCGCCACAAACATTGTACCGTGAGACGCGTACCGTGATAATGTCGCTTCCGAGAGATTGGGATACGTTTACATCCCTAGTTTCCATGGTGATGTATAAGTTTAATGCTATACGGCACACAACCGCGGAAGAGAAACCATCTGTTTTGCGTGCGCGTAAAGTAAATCGGTGTCGCCGCGGAATAAAAGGTTCCGTGTTCGTCGAGGATACGAGAGTGGGATACGTTTACATCCCTAGACTCCATGGTGATGTATACGTTTAATGCTATACTGCGGAACATTCCGGGAACCCAGCAGTAACATCTCTGGCACACAACCGCGGAAGAGAAACCATCTGTTTTGCGCGCGCGTAAATCGGTGTCGCCGCGGAATAAAAGCTTTCGGGTCCGTCGAGGATACGAGAGTGGGATACGTTTACATCCCTAGTCTCCGTGGTGATGTATACGTTTAATGCTATACTGTGGAACATTCCGGGAACCCAGCAGTAACGTCTCTGGCACACAACCGTGGACGAGAAACCATCTGTTTTGCGCGCGCGTAAATCGGTGTCGCCGCGGAATAAAAGCTTTCGGGTCCGTGGAGGAAGCACTTAAACGTGACACGATCTCCCCGAGCACGTACTGTTGCCGTGCCTATTAGCGGGGGCGCTCATTACAACCCGTTCACATTACATCACCGCGGCGCTGGCAGCAGAGGCTACGCGCAGATCAAAGCTGTGAATGGCTTGCGCGGATAGTCCTAATAGAGGCGCACAAAGGTCTTCTCTGGATGTGCCGCACTACAAACAGCAGGTCCCACAATAACAACTGTGTTCACGAAGCGTTCATAAACCCTGCATGTAATTACTGTTAATGTGGGCACAAGAGCAGCACTAACTTCATTATGGGATTACACAGACTTTGAAATGTGCCGCGCCGAGGCCTGGGAGCAACGCATCGGACACCGGCTGTTGTGGACGCGTTTAAAGGCGCGCTGTGTAACTTGGACACCTGCTTGTCTCCGTGGAGATGTTAATTTGCTGTGCCTTGAAGGTTTCCGCGGACGAGCAATTCATTCGATTACAGGTGTTTTTTTTTCTTCTTCTGCGAGTGGGGTCGCCTCTCCGCAGATCTGGCGTCTGCAGAGTAAATTTAGATGAAACTCTCTCAAACTGTTTCTACAAGAGCAGCAACAGAGAAGACCACCCGAGACCACACAAGGAGCAACATGAGAGATTACATGTATTAAATGAAAACACTGACTGTGTAGATCAGTGCTGACTGTAGTGGTCTGTGTGAAGAGAAATAACTACACTGAAGAGGAGTGGGCCAGGGCAGGAGTGTAGGCCCTGGTGGAGGTGAATGACTGATGTGGGCGACGCCCTCAGCTTCCTGTGAACAGTAAATAAAGACCACTCATGGCTGTCGCTTAAGTTAGAGTCGCTCCTCTTTGAACCCAGATCTCCCTCGGACTCGTATCTGAACGCCCACATTAGAGATAAACAGAGTAAATGTGGAAAGTCACGTAGGGGTCTCTCTGTGGCACATAAGCTCCATGTGCCGTCGGCCGCAGTGTATTGACTCAGGTGCGTGTGTGTGTGTGTGTGCGTGTGCGTGCGTGTGCGTGCGTGTGCGTGTGTGTTAACAGCAGGGAGTGATTGTAGCTGGAGGAGAAGAGTACCTGATCGAGCCGCTGGTTTCCCCGAACAACGACACTCAGACGGACCGAGGCGAGAGGACAGAGGGACGCCCCCATGTGGTTTACAAGCGCTCCTCCCTGCGCCACCAGTACAAGGGCCAGTCCTGCGGCGTCATTGGTGAGAAAGAATAAACTCTTTTGCACACGAAGGTCATCTGTGTGACCTTTTGTCTTAGTTTAAAGGGGACATATTATTCCTCATCATTAGTTTACTCAAAGTCGACAGATCCACGCATGTTTCAGTTAATCCTGTTTTGTCCTGCAACTGAGGCTCCAGTGCTCAGGAGATTCCTGTTTTCACCTTCCCCCTAGCCCCGCCCATATCCCTTATTATGTCACTGGGATTGTTTTAAAAGTTAAGACTGCGAGTGATTCATGTCGGGTTCCAAAACGTCATGTAGATACTTTTCGATATTCTAAACATGCTGCTTGTCACAGTGGACTGTCACGGTGAAGAGGCGGAGCTTATCGGTTCTGCAGTTTTGAACAGGAAGTCGATGAACCTGCTTCTATTACTCGGCCGTCTTAGATCAATATTATGGTTTATAATGAACAAAAGGTAAAATCATGATCTACTTATGTTTTAAATCAACATTAAATACCTGAAAAAAGCATAACGTGTCTCCTTTAATGTGATTGGGTTTTAGGGTCAGATGTATCCCACAAAGAACAAGTAATCAAGTGAAGTAAAAAGTAGTGGCGAATACAACGGTTAAACCAGTTGCACTTTCTTTCCCCGTATCAGGAGTGTTTTTGTACTGTATTGTTGACAGTAGGACTGGTATTGGAAAGTTTTAATTATTCTTTCAAGATGTTAACGATGACAAATGAACAAAACCAGGACTAAATCAAGGCTAATCATGAATAAAATCCTCTTTTTTCACGTTATTTCAGTCAGATGGAGGACCTTGGTTTTATTGCGACATAGTTAGTTTATACTGATACTTATGTTGTGCAGCTCTAGTTGACAGAAGGTCACACAATCTTCTCTGACACAGACGAGAAGCCGGTGAAGACGGCGTCATGGTGGCAGAGGACCCTGAAGACCCCTCCTCACCACGCGGGCCGGGGGCAGCTGCCTCTGAAGCGCTCGGTGAGTCGCGAGCGCTACGTGGAGACTCTGGTGGTGGCCGATAAGATGATGGTGGGTTACCACGGGCGACGGGACATCGAGCAGTACATCCTGGCTGTCATGAATATTGTAAGTTTTACAACACAAAAGACTTAAACCCGATTGGTCATGCCATGTGTATTTAGTAAGCTTTATTTCACCAGGTAAAAACCTCTTGAGGAAAACGACCTGGGCCACATTTCAGAAAAACATTTAACATTTGCTCTAAAATAAAAAGACATTTAAAAGCACAGACAGTGTTCAGAGGAGTCTTTGTTTTTGTCACACCCCAGTTTGAGAACCTCTTTTCTATCGTTAATACATGCGACTGACTGCAGCGTGGATTGTAATTATTGTCACAAGCTATAGTCTTTAAACGTGTCCTTTCTTTTCCCTTTTGGAAGTGAGCTCATTACAAAAAGGTTTCATATTAATAACTGTTGAAATAAATATATGTTTGTCTCAACAATGTGTCAGATTAACAATATATAATGGCGAGAAATGTAAACAAAAGTGTTAAAGTCCTTCTTCCTGGCGGGATCAGCAGGAGGCTCAGCAGACGGTGCTGCATGTCATCTCTGGCTCTGTTTCACTGGACTTCACTTCACACACACTTAATCACTTAAGGCTTTGCACACATGCATTTGGTATGTATTTAATGAAGGGCTGTTTGCTGTTATTGTCACAGCAGATCGCGCTGTGCCGAGCCAGACGTCCTAATGACAAGCGTCTCAGAGTCCTTAAACGCTGCTGCTGGTTTCTAACTCTGCCTTTTATTACTGTGGCTCTTTTAACTTTTAGAATAATCATTAACACTCGTAATGTGCTGCTTTGCACCACTTTATAGTGGCCGAGTTTTAGAGCGTCAGTGTTTTTACCGTTTTGGTCCTGGAACTCTGACATTTACATATTAGGATCATTTTATAAAAATAAGCATATTGTATTGAATTAGTGTTGTTTCCATCTGTTTTTAAGACTGGTCTTTTCTTGTTTTCTTGGAGGTCAGGTTGCCAAACTGTTCCAGGACTCGAGCCTGGGCAACGCAGTCAACATTGTGGTGACCCGCCTCATTCTGCTCATGGAGGACCAGGTGAAGACTGTTTGCACTATTACATACTGCTTATTATTGCATATATATTACCGGTGAATAAATAGATAAACATACACCAGTGTTTCCCAGTGCGGGGGGGTACGGGGGCTCATGGTGATGCACGAGCACTTAACACTTTAAGAATTTAAAAGAAGGTGAAATTGAATATTATTTGAACATAAAATGGTCTTTGTAGAAACGGTTACATGATTAAAATGAGATAATATATTATAGCTGACAATGTACTATGACAGTGAAGCGCTTTATTTACCTAGTATCTGAATGAATACACACAACGAGGACATCACACCGACTTACATGCATTTCCTGGACCATAGTCACTACTTCTCTAACCTTAACCTACAATCAGCCACTTTTAAACCATCTTATTATTATTATCACATTTTAATCCCAACAATGTGATAAATACTCCACTATTATTATTATTACTATCAGGATCTTGCACTACAATTGATTTTACTCTCAAAAATCATATTAACTTGATCTTTTGGTGTGTTTTTTATCTGCAAATGGCAAATTAACGAAATTATAAAAATCTTAAGCTATTACATACACTATCATTTACGCCATAAATTGTACACTGTTACACCCAAGATTTCTGGCCTACGCACATTCTACACGGTTCCCAAAAAAAAAATTATACGAAGGAAATACCCAATTTAGAACGAGTTATGTCGAGAATTCTCCTTTGCACACTGTTCCTTGGCATCATTGGACATTTCCATATTGAGCGCACCAGACCGTTGCCGCGTTCCCTTTTCCCGTCACCGAAATCCAGTCGCTTTGTTTTGTGTCAAAGGATTAGCCTTGCCCTGTTCCCCAGCCCAAACACAGCCGTTCAAAAATACACAACTTACACCCAGAGAACATGAACAGACGTATTTAATCGGCTCATCAATTGGGAATATATTGATACTTTATACTTACAGGCGCTTGTGGGAAAGATTTAGCTCAATCTCAATGTTTTTATTCCACATTTTATTGTCTCAGTAAATCAATAAGGCTTTTAATATTGACTTTACTATTGCAACAACACATCGTCAGTAGGGTAAAACTAACTAACTAACTCACTAACTAACCTAAACGACGGTCCAAACCCAGCTCACGGTCCTGGGTCACTTTTCTGTTTAAGTAGTTTATTCATCATCTCCCGCGATCTTGTGGATGAGTCATAGTTTTCAATGATTGACCAAGAGCTTCTTTACACAGACTCAAACCTTCTCTTGCTGCGGCGCCAACCTGAAAAGTTCCACTCGTGTGTGTAACTGGAACATCCTTGTATCTGGGACACTGAAACGTGAACTCTGTAAATACACTTGGACTTAATGAAGTTTTGGCTGGCTCCATATTCATCTCAAACGTGAATCCAAGTGTCAGATTTAGGAAGCGGCGGCGAGTGAATGAACCCACATGTAACCACAATGCTCAGGTTATTTAAAGTGCGCAGCCGTTCCAAAAGCAAACGGCAGACGTCCAAACCACTGCAGTGACCCTTTTACCGAACTATTAACAGCCTGTGGGCAAACGGGCACGGCCATTTTCACCATGAGCCGTTTGACAGATGAAGACTGGATGCAATGGTTCATTTATAGCTGTGACGTAACTGTAAATGTGTGAGTCAAGACAAATATATACTTTTAAACCATCATTTACCACTGCAGTGAAGGTTTGGGAGTCACAGGGGTCCCCTTCACAGGGGTCCTCTTCAAAGAGTCACAGGGTCCCCTTCAATGAGTCACAGGGTCCCATTCAATGAGTCACAGGGTCCCCTTCAATGAGTCACAGGGTCCCATTCAATGAGTCACAGGGTCCCCTTCACAGGGTCCTCTTCAAAGAGTCACAGGGGTTCTACCCCCTTCGTAAGTGGAGTCAAGCAGGGTCCCATTCAATTGAGTCAGCCAGGCGGTCCCTTGCAATGAGTCACGACAGGTCATCATGAGTCATTAGGGTCCCCTTGAACTGAAGCTCCTCCTTCAATGAGTTCATACTAGGTCCCTTCTTCCATCGAGATCCGCGCTTTGAATGAGTCACTTTATCCAGATATGCGGGTTCTTATCCGAGATCTTCAGCCTCTCAGACAATGAGGCGGTCCCGACGTCACTCAATGAGTCACAGGGATCACCTTCAATGAGTTCCCTTCTGAGTCACAGGGATCACCC
The DNA here is from genome assembly GCA_015082035.1 of Chaenogobius annularis. Classification (NCBI taxonomy): domain Eukaryota; kingdom Metazoa; phylum Chordata; class Actinopteri; order Gobiiformes; family Gobiidae; genus Chaenogobius; species Chaenogobius annularis. The sequence continues at coordinate 17,056 of BJKM01000616.1, read as the reverse complement.
CTCAATGACGTCACAGGTCCTTCAATGAGTCACACAGGCGTCCCTTCAATGAGTCACCTTCAATGAGTCCCCCAAAAAGTTACCAGGGATCCCTTCAATGAGTACAGGGTCCCCTTCAATGAGTCCACAGGGTCCCTTCATATAGTCACAGGGTCCCCTTTCAATGCGTTCACACTCACATGAGAAGACAGCGTCCTTCAATGAGTCACAGGTCCCCTTCAATGAGTCAAGGTCCCTTCAGATGGTCACAGGCGTCCCCTTCAATGGAGTCACAGGGCAGAGCATCCAGCGTCCCTTCGCAATGAGTCACAGGGTCCCCTTCAAATGAGTCACAGGGTCCCCTTCAATGAGTCACAGCGTCCCTTCAATGAGTCACAGCGGTCCCCTTCAATGAGTCACAGGGTCCCATCAATGAGTCACAGGTCCCCTTTCAATGAGTTACACGCGTCCCCTTCAATGAGTCACAGGTCCCCTTCATGAGTCCAGCGTCCCCTTCAATGAGTCACAGGGTCCCTTCAATGAGCACAGGGTCCCCTTCAATGAGTACATGAACGTCCCTCAATGATCCAACATTCATACTCGACTGAGATCATTCACAGCGTCCCTGCCATGAGTCCAAGCGTCCCCTTCAATGGAAGTCACAGCGTCCCCTTAATGAGTCACAGCGTCCCCTTCAATGAGTCACCAGGGTCCCTTCAATGAGTCCACTTTCAATGAGTCACAGGGTCTTCCCCTTCAATGAGTCACAGCACAGCGGTCCCCTGCCATGAGTCCCTCCTTCACAGAGAGTCACAGCGTCCCCTGAGCCAGGTCCCTCTTCAATGAGTAAGTCACAGCGTCCCCTTCAATGAGTCACAGGCGTCCCCCTTCAATGAGTCACAGCGACCCCTTCAATGAGTCACGGGTCCCCCTATCAAATGAGTCAGCGTCCTTCAATGAGTCACAGGATCCCCTTCAATGAGTCCCCTTCAATGAGTCACAGCGTCCCCTTCAATGAGTCACAGGGGTCCCCTTCAATGAGTCACAGGGGTCCCCTTCAATGAGTCACAGGATCCCCTTCAATGAGTCACAGGGTCCCTTCAATGAGTCCAGGTCCTTCAATGAGTCACAGGGGTCCCCTTCAATGAGTCACAGGGTCCCCTTTTCCAGGCTCGATGAAGCCCTTTTCCAGCCGATGAAGCTCTCAAAGCACTGCACTTTTGTCATTATGTATTCACTCCATCGTCAGTGCTGTTACTTCTGTAGTCACAGCAGCCCTTGGGACGACTGAGAACCGAGGCTAACAATCTGTGCCATTGGCCCCTCCGACCATCACCCACACAAACACACACACCACGTCCATACAAGGCAAAGTGAGGGAGGTCTTGAGGGCACAATGGCAGAATTGGGTGGCCCCCCACTACCTGCACAGGCCCATTATATGTTTGTTTTTAAAGGGTGCACTATGTAACCTTTCTGATGGAGGCAGGCCCGGGTCTACAGGGATGCAAGAGGTGCATTGCAATCTCATTTCTCATGCTTTTCTGGATCCCAGGCAAACATAGTCACCTTTAAATGATCAAAACAGAATATGTCAATTGAATTACATAAACAACTTAGTTACAAGTGAAACAAATGTAAAATATATCAATACTGCAGCCCGCAATATCTGTAATGTATCACAGTATTTCACTCCGCTGGCACACGTTTGAGTGCAGACGTCTACTGTACATGTTAGTGTCATTAGCGATGGCTAATATTAGTGCTGGAGCAGAAAACTTGGCGCACAAGTGGAAGCAGTCTATCATCAGTTTCCTGGTTTGAGACCGGGGCAGCTGCATGCGCCAGGAGTTGACCCAAAATGAGAAAGTGCGGGACGGAACAATTACTGGTTACGTTACCGCTCTCATTCTTGGGTTACGATCCGTCTCCAGCTGTGGCCGGTGCAGCCGAAACGCCTCCTTGACCTCACCGCGCGCTTGCAATAACAGAAAATATTTGTCTTTGTTGTCGTTGGACTGAGAATGGGGTTTTATTAGTGGTACAAAAACACAGTAAAGCCTGTGTTATGAGTGTGTACTTTTCTTCTTGTCTTCGCCAGCCAACACTTGAGATCAACCACCACGCGGGGAAGTCCTTGGACAGCTTCTGTAAGTGGCAGAAGTCCATCCAGCACCGCAGCAGTTATGGGAACGCCATACCAGACAACGGGATCGCACACCACGACACCGCTGTGCTCATCACCAGGTCAGAGCGCCGCACGAGGGAATGCGCACTAAAACCGCGATCGCCCACCGTTGAGCCCTAAACCCATGTCATTGTAACTTATGTAATGTATACGTTTACATTATAGTCAAGTCTGGGTTGTTGTGGGTGGAAGCTCGTTAGCTGGCTACATGTGATGACCTCATGTAGAGCTGTGTGTAGTAGCAAACACGCAGCATATGGAAAGTCTCCATCCCAGTGTGTTCTCACCTCGTTAAATAAAGGTTAAAAACTGAAATAAACAAATAAAAAGTATTCAAATCTGATCCAAGAAGGTCTGCGTCCGAATGGCCACACTCTCCCCTGCAGAGGGCACAAGCAGTGGTCACGGCATTCGAGTGATTCTGTATGTCCAGCAGGTGAAAATGTAATGCTCTCAAAAGGAGTGTCCAGTGCTAGAGCGGGAAATATAAACCAAACGCACTGTGAGAGAATGATTCAAATGCTTCAGTTTGAACCGTAAAAAGAGCATGAGGAAGGGTCCGGTCTGGACTGGTCCGGTCTGGTCTTGTCTGGTCTGGACCGCTCTGGACTGCTCTGGTCTGGTCCGCTCTGGACTGCTCTGGTCTGGTCTGCTCTGGTCTGCTCTGGACTGCTCTGCTCTGGTCTGGTCTAGACTGCTCTGGACTGCTCTGGACTGCTCTGCTCTGGACTGCTCTGCTCTGGACTGCTCTGGTCTGGTCTGGTCTGGCGGTCCTGCTCTGGACTGCTCTGGTCTGCTCTGGACTGGTCTGGACTGGTCTGGTCTGCTCTGGACTGGTCTGGACTGTCTGGTCTGCTCTGGACTGGTCTGGCTGGACTTGGTCTGGACTGGTCTGGCACCCTCTGGACTGCCTCTGGAACTGGAATGGACTGGACTGGTCTGCTCTGGTCTGCTCTGGACTGGTCTGCTCTTGACTGGTCTGGACTGGTCTGGTCTGCTCTGGTCTGCTCTCTGGACTGGTCTGGACAGGACTGGTCTGGTCTGCTCTGGACTGGACTGGACTGGTCTGCCTCTGGTCTGCTCTGGACTGTCTGCTCTGGACTGGACTGGACTGGTCTGGTCTGGTCTGTCTGGTGCTGGTCTGCTCTGGACTGGACTGGACTGGTCTGGTCTGGTCTGCTCTGGTGGTACATCTGATACATCACACTGTGATGAGGCTGGTTTGGTCTCCACTGTTCACATTCCTATAGTTTACCATGTCCTTCCTGCAGACATTATCGCCTTGTCTCGCTTCACGTCCAGAATTGTCTGTCAGCGCTGCATAACTGGTCTTCACACACATGAAAGCAACTTCCTCTCACTACTTTCATTTTGTATTTACTGTGTGGTTAATACAAAACTGCATTGTTTGTCAACACTGAGAAACATATTTAAATCACATTTGTTTATGCACTTTTGCACAACATAAATTAGCATCTTCTCCAAACAGAACGATAATTACAAAATGATTTGAGACATTTGAAGTTTAAATCACCGACACGACCCTGCAGTTTGACATGAAGTGGCTGTTACATCAAATGAATGTCCTGAAATAGTTTGGCCTCTTGATCCGTTCAGCATTATCAGCAGTTCGTCAAAGCTGACAGTCTACATTCCCCATCCATAACTTCATCGTTTTGTTCTCAGCCAAGTCTGGGGCAGTGGGAGGTGTCCGGCCACGTTCTGTCATAATACAATCTGCAACCACTGGGCCAGTTCTGAACGCATTTATAAGTCCTCTGTCCCAGTTAAAAGGATGCGGTTATAGTGACACCGAATCTGGTGTTGTTATGAAGCAACAATCTACTGCATCAGGGCTTTCCAAACACACACTGAAGCACAGCCGAAGCAGGCAAGGCAAGTTTATTTGTAGAGCACAATTTGTACACAAGGCAATTCAAAGTGCTTCACACAACAGGGGGAAAAATGCATTGAAATCCCAAAGACATGACAGAAATCACAAAACAGTTTAAGACATAAAAGAGGAGAGTGCAGAAAATCCTTTCAGTCATATGCACAGCCAAACAAATCTGTTTTCAGCTTCGATTTGAACATTGCCAGAGTAGAGCCTGTCTCACATCCTCAGGAAGACTGTTCCAGATTTTAGCTGCATAAAACTGAAATGCAGATCACCATGTTTAGTCCTGACTCTGGGCACCAGCAGGAGGCCGGTCCCTGAGGTCCTCAGAGTCCGAGATGGTTCATATGGCACTAACATGTCCGAGATGTACTTTGGTGCTAGGCCATGGAGAGACTTGTGTACAAGCAGAGCTGCTGTTGAAGTCTATTCTCTCCAGAGAAATAAAAAAACGTATTCTGATTCTGTTAAGTCTCTCCAAGTCTGGTTTAAGACACTATACTTTTGATTTTGGCAATGTTTTTTAGATGATAAATAAGCTGCTGATGTTATTGATCTGACGTGGCTGTTAAATAATTCAAGTCTGAGTCCATTATTACCCCAGATTTCTAACTTCATTTGTAGGTTTTTAGAGCGAGACTCTGGAGGTGAAGTTAACACTTTCTCTTTGTTTCTGTGGCAAAGACGATGATTTCATGTCTTGTCTGAGTTCAGCTGGAGAAAGTTGTTTTTGGCATCCACACACTGATCTGTTTGGATGCAGTGACAGAGTGAATCCACTGGTCCATATTCACCTGCCGTCATGGAAACATAGATCTGAGTGTCGTCTGCGTAATTGTGATTGAGACACATTCTCGCTGCGTATCACTGACCTAACGGCAAGCATGTAGAGGTTGAACAGAAGGGGTCCAGTATTGAACCTTGGGGCACCCATCACAGGTCAGGGGCAAATTCAACAAAGTACTTCCTTGTCTGCCAGATTGGACTTTTAACGCAGTTTTAGAGCAGTGCCAGTGAGCCCACAGCCAGTCCTCTAAGTCTCTGTAAGAGGGTCCATGATCGACAGTGTCAAAAGCAACACTGCAGATCTTAACAGAATTAAGACTGAGGCTTTGGCCCGCGGTCAGTGTTTCAGGTGGGATGTCATTTGTCACCATTGACATTGACACAGCGGTCTCAGTGCTGTGATGAGGTCTAAAACCTGAAAACATCAAATGAGTTGTTTATTAAGAGGAAATCAGTGAGCTGTTGGTAAACAACCTTTTCAAGGACTTTGCCCCAAAATGGGAGATTTGGTACATTGCACAGGTTTGACCCACTACATCTTTATTCTGTCAAGTATGTTTCACACCATAAACCCTCCAGATTTAGGTTATGATGGTAGAGAATTTGGAGTGTCACTGTCAAATGTACTTTTTATGGTAATCGGTGCGAATCCAGGGAAAACCGAGGGTCAAAAATATTGCATTTGTCCCTGAGCGATAGTTTGGCCCCCCCTGATCTACCTTAAAATAACACTTACTTAGATTTGGATTGTGCGCATAAATATATACAGTGGCACAAGAAATAAAGAACTTTCGACTTCTTGAATTTTGCAAAATTTTGCACAAAAGACTTCACAGTTGTTTGCTCACAGTCTCAACAATCGTGAATAATCGTTCAATCGTGATGTTTTTTCCTCACAATAATCGTAACACTAAAATGTGATGAAGCGAACTCTGAGCCTCTGTGGACCCAAAGGTTTCAGTTGACCTTTTCATCACCGTTTAGCTTTGGTTCGGTTTAATTTAGTTGCCGTTTTGTCGTTTGAAAACCACATTGGAAAACGTGTGCAAAAAGCAGTGAAACATTCAAAACAACAATGAGTTACAGTTTTGTCGAAATTCAATTACTCGTTTATTCTTGTTCCCGATTAAGGTTGTGTAAGGTTTGGTCCGTTTTTTTGGTTTATATGTGTTTACATGTGGTCAGAACTTCAACCCACATTATCTCAGAACCACCCAGAATGCAGATTTAACCATATTCTGCGCTCGATCATCTTCCACCACGACATTCAGCTGCCAACATTTCATTATCAGTGGAAGAAGCAGCAGCAGCCGATCCAACCTGAGCCGTTTGTTGTTGTTGTTGTTGTTGTTGTTGTTGTTGTTGTTGTAATCGTTCAGAAGTAGCCTGGTCCTGGTTTTCCCACATTGTCGAGTCACACAGGACACTGATGCTGTTGAGCGAGGAATGTGCAAACAAGGCCACAGTTTGGTGACAATCAACTCAATGTGACTGCCACAAATACCTTCTCTAGAGCGTTGGACGAGCACCAGAATCAAGGGAGTTTTGGTTGAATCAAGGAGACTAGGACTGTTAAAGAATACACACACCCTAGTATGAAAAGTAGATACTCATTTGAACAAGTATTGATACAAACTCTGGCCTTTCTTGTGTAGTTTTAGTACTTTACCGTTTTCAGAAGTATCGCAGAAGACGTTTCAGAGCTAGTTTTGACGCTATCTTTGAAACTTCTTCTACGTTATTGGACCTGTCACGACATTCCACTTCAGAGTGATGTATTACTACAGAAAATATCACCATATTGATACTCATTTGAATAAGTATTGATACAAACTCTGGCCTTTCTTGCGTAGTTTTAGTACTGTCTTTACCGTTTTCAGAAGTATCGCAGAAGACGTTTCAGAGCTAGTTTTGAAGCTATCTTTGAAACTTCTTCTACGTTATTGGACCTGTCACGACATTCCACTTCAGAGTGATGTATTACTACAGAAAATGTCACCATAAACCAGAATATTGGCAGTGCTCTATCTTATCTACCCCACTATCTCAGTAAATGTACTGTATCGAACTTTCTCGAACTCTCGCAAACAAAATGGTAAAAAATGTACAGACGATAAACATTATGCAGTAAGTAAATGATTGTTCTTTCTATCACATTTTGAACCATAAATCGAAATATAGTAATTCTTGTGACATCTGGACGAATGAGGGATGACACCGACCGATCGTCAACAACTCAAAAACCGCACAGCCAGAGGAGGTGGAGCCGTCTCTATTTTCCGCCCGTGGTTTGGTGAGAACGGCTCGTGTATTTATTTACTCGTGCGTTTATCACACTCGGGGTGGAAGCTGTCCAGACCGAAGACACCGCCGTGACCATCCCTGATTTCCGGCTATTGTTCTTGTCAAACTATGTCTGCCTGCTATCGCTGTGGTCCCGAGTACGAGCTTTAACGTGCTCCAGGACAAGCCTGTCGAGACGCCCAGACTCAAGTTAAAGGGGCTTCGCAATACATTAAATCAAATATACAAACATTTAACAAGTATTGCAATCGCCTTAACATGTGACTGGAATCAAACAAATACAAGATTATTCCTCTTAAGATATTTTGCTGTTTGTTGAAGACATCTTAGCTAAATATATCCTTTTAACCTTTGTGTAAGCGCTGATTTAAGTCAACATGATGAGAGTTCACCCATCCACAACTACTAGACTTGACTCTCTAGGTAAAGGTGGTTTAAAAATATATCTAATTACCATTTTAAGTATTTTGATTGGGATTAGATTTGCAATTTAATATGTTAATAATAGGATTCTGTTCAAAGTTCACATTTCGAACATGTTTTTTTTTTTTTAAAGCAGAATTCCGTCACTTAAAAAATGGCAGCCTTTGCGATTTGCTATTAAAATTGCGAATAATTGCGCGGCGGTTTAAAGCCGTACTATGTAACATTTGGGGCGTTCGTTAGGGCTGGGAAATGAATCCGGTTTGAATTGAAATCCTGTCATTTCAAATTGTCAATGATCCGCTGGGTTTGGACAGAGTTTGGACTTTTGGGGGAAGAAATTGGGCTCATTTGAACGCGAAATGGCTCTGGCAAAAGTCTTGATTTTATTTATTTATTTATTTATTTTTTTGAAAAGAAAATGATAAATTGTATTGAAAATGGAGATCAATAAAGATGAGGAAAACCACCTGCTTATATCCACTGGAAATGTTACACAGTATGTCATTAAAAATATCTATACATGTATTTATAAATGTATTTAGTATTAGCCCACCATATGAAATAAAACTAAAAATTGTCTCTACATATTTATTCAATTAAACTTTGTCTTTGTCTAAAGTTTGTCTTCGTTAGAACAACAACAACAACAACAACAATAAAACATTGAAAAACGTGCATTCTTACAGTGAGCAGTGTCGCCTCTCCACAAACCTGACCTGTAACTTGTCTCGTGTTGTCAAGTTGAATGCCATACTGTGGAATATTAGTCAGAACAATCACATCTCTATGGAATCTCGAATAGGTTTATCCAGTGTTAGATATGAAGCTTGTTTCTGAGTTTCTGTGTGTGGATGTTATCGCTTTTCTTTGTTGAGCGAAGTCTGAGTTTGGGACTGTCAAAATCCTGATGTTCCTGAATAATGTTCCTGAATCATGAGCGCGGTTACATGGTCGATGTCCCGAGATTACACCCGGAGCTGTGTCTGTTGGCAGCCTGAAGCGCGGCACATTTCCACTGTAAAACCACGTGTTTTGATTTGTGTTTCTGCAGGTACGACATCTGCATCCAAAAGAACAAGCCCTGTGAGACGTTAGGTAACAAACACGGAGCCAAAGGTTTTAGACATGGATGAAACGTATAAACGTGAAGTAAATGTGTACCTTTTGCTTTGGTAGGCCTGGCTCCAGTCGGGGGGATGTGTGAGCCGGAGAGGAGCTGCAGCATCAACGAGGACATTGGACTGGGTACAGCGTTCACCATCGCCCACGAGATCGGGCACACGTAAGACCCCAACCCTAACCTCAACCCCAACCCTAACCTCAACCCAAACCCTAACCTCAACCCAAACCCCAACCTCAACCCTAACCCTAACCCAAGACAACACAAGTTTAAACAGAAAAACTTTCACTTCTGCCTTGGTTTGTTTGTTTCTCTCCGTGTTTGGGTGGGTTTCCTCTCTCCAGTTTCCCCCATCAACCCAGAACATGACCATTACTGGGGGGTCCTACCCAATGCATTTTTGCTAAAAGATAGTTCACGTTTCCTGCTTTTTGGGGCATTTTACAGGTTTCTTGTGTACAGGTGTGAGTAAACTAATTGGCTGTAATGTTCCACTATGGCATTAAAGGTATCTATCTTGCCTTTAATTATAGGGTTAGCTTACCTGAAAAATTTGCATGAGCAGGGTCACCTCTCCATGGATCTGACCTGTAACTGGGCCTTGAGGGCGACTGCTTGTCTTCCTGGAGATGTCATCAGCACCTCAATTAGAAAAGTTACATGGTGCCCCTTTAAAATCAGAACTAGAAATATAAACTAGAAACGTTGCAATGGCAGAAACCTTTGTGTGACTGCGGAATGTTTAGAAAAACATTTGTGAAAAGTCTACAAAGTATTTAACATTTAGAAGAAGAAACATGTAAAATTACTGGAAAAATGCTTGAGAATTACTGCTTGTAAGTTACTGAAAAGATTGGGAAAAAACAGAGTTGAAAATCCACAAAACATTATTTGAAAGTGGTTTTATTTTAGAAAACCCCCAAAACATTCCGCAGTCAGTCAATGGCAGGAACAAATCTCCAGTTAAAGTCCTGCCCGAGCTGAGGTCAGGAGGAGATGGAGTCCCAGGAGATGAGATGGAGTCCCAGGAGGAGATGGAGGAGGAGATGGAGTCCTAGGAGGAGATGGAGTCCCAGGAGGAGATGGAGTCCCAGGAGGAGATGGAGTCCAGGGAGGAGCATGGAGTCCCAGAGGAGATGGAGTCAGGAGGAGATGGAGGAGGAGATGGGAGGAGTATGGAGATGGGGAAGGAGAAGTGGGGGAGGAGGGAGGATGGAGAGGAGATGGAGGGAGGAGATGGGAGTCCCAGGAGAGATGGATGTCCCAGGAGTGAGAATGGAGTCCTAGAGGAGTCCCTGAGCGCTGGACTGCTCCTGACAGGACAGCTCCATTGCCACTGGAGGGTGGATCCGGTCCAATGAAGAGAATTGAACTAAGTCAACCTGTGACCACTCACATGTGAACCCAAGAGCATCACATGTTGGTGGTTGGTCTATATTATGTTTGTGATGAGTGGATCAAACATGAAACTCCTCCGAACATGACAGTGTGTGAACCAGTCACAGTTTGTCCATGTTGCTGACAAGTGTGTTTACAAAAGTGACTTTTGGGAAAGAACGTCCCACTCTTTTGTCCATAAACTATTTGTCTTCTTTGACAATGGTTTTGTGTTTTCTATGAAAAGACCCGTGTGGTGTAAAGACGCTTCACACTGTTGTGTTTGTGTCCTGACTGTGAGACGCTGGAGCTGGGAGCTGAGACGCGCTGGAACCGCTCCACCCACCTTCTACAGGACTCACTGAGGGGTCTTTTTTCTTGGCTCCAGACAGGTCTTTTCCTTCATTCAGAGAAACCCCCGTCCCTAGATTACATTTCCACATCCCCAGCAGAGAGACTTCATGTAAACCTCCAGCTCCATGAGTCATTTCCATTCACCAAGTGATAATGAATGCTGTATGTTTTCTTTCACTATTTATATGTCAGTAAAATTAGTTACACATGGGTCTGCTAACATACTCCACCACTTGTTTTTTTCTATATTTTGGACCTCAGATGGCTTGGAAAGCTGTTGAACTCATTGGCTTAGTGCAGCCCATCTGCGTCACTTTAACAACTAGTAATTTTATCTCCACGCATGGTTTACTTCTGTCATGAATGCATTAAATCAAGTGAGGTTATTGTTTTTGTCTCACTGGCACATTGGGTTAATGTGAAGGAAACCGTGAAAAGGCCCGTGTTTGTGTTCAAAAAGTTCTAATGAGACCTGTGCACAGATGGAGAGTCCATTGGCGTGTGACGTCTCTAATGGTTTACTGACAGGTTCGCTCAAGGACTCTCGGGCCCTCGGGCTGCATTACGGACACTGAGTGAGCCCCTGTGAGCCCCTGTGAACATCGGTCCACACGGGACACAGTGGTCACCGGGGTCTTTAGGAAGACTAGAGCCGCAAGTGTTTTATTGATAATATATTATAGAGAGTCTCATTTACAACGATCAAGAGGCAGACAACACAGAATGATAAACGGATCAAACATTAGATCCTTCCCACACAAAGACGCTTCATCTGTGGGCAAAGATCAGGAGGAGCAAACCCAACCAGAGGCGGGAACAACATCTACTTTAGTAAAAGACTGAAGAAAGTGTACTTTCCCGTGCACTTTTCTCTCTTTTTCCGACTTCATTTTTTGAGGACGGAGACACGGCCCAACCGAGGACAGGATGAAAGACCAGCTCAAGGACTCTCTGCACAGGTCCACGGTGGGGGGTTGGGGGAGGAAGCCGCCGCGGTTTTAAAGCCAGGGTCTCGGAAGCGAGCCACAGTTGGTTCTTAATTCTCGTCCGACATCACAGGAGCGGCGGCAGATGAACTCCAGGCGTGTTTGCGGCGAGATCGTCCCACATGAAAAGGGACGGACCCCGACCGCGACGGCAATGAGTCACAGACACTTCCACAACATTTATAAATTCCTGCTCGAACACGGCTACCGGGGGCTGCGTTCAATACTCGGGAAGCGGGGGGGGGGGGAACCAGGCCGGTAATGATGCGCCGCCGTGTCTTTGCTGAAAACGACACCTGCAAAAAGTCTGGAGGAATTTACTGGAACCTGAAACCGGGACAATACAACCACAACTGCATCGAATTAAAGCCACACGAAAACGAGCCGCGATCACCGGCAGAAGATGAGATACGAAACCGTTCTCGTTCTCGTAAAAGGCCGTGTTTCCCTGTTGTGGAGGTCGTTTGACCTTATCGTTTCAGAAGTTCGTAAGACTCTGTGAATAATAAAGACATAAACCGCGTCGAAACATCTGCATTCGATGATTTACTTGAGTACGTTTTTTCATAAATCTGTGCTTCTGTGAGTACTTTTCAGAAGTTGTACTTTTCCCCTCTTTTCTTTGAGTGATACGTTTACAGTAGCCAGACTTCATCACCTGGAGCTAAGCCTGGACGAGACCAGATGTGTACGAGAAGCCAGGACGAGACCAGAGATTAGGACCAGGACCAGACCAGGATTAGACTCAGGCTGGACGCTGTAGGACCAGGACTAGACCACGACTAGACAAGGACCAGACCAGGACCAGACCAGGACCAGACCAGGACTATACCAGGAAAAGAACTGAAGTGACCAGTGTAAGAGAACACTCGCCCAGTAAGATCTGCATCAAGAAGGATGTCAATCTGAGAAGGATCAAACCAGGATCAAACCAGGACCAAACCAGGATCAGGACCAGGATCAATGACCAGGATCAAACCAGGGCCAAACCAGGATCGAACCAGGGCCGAACCAGGACCTAACCAGGACCTCGAACCAGGACTGAACCAGGACCGAACCAGGACGCGAACCCAGGGCCAAACCAGGACCAAACCAAGGATCAAACCAAGGAACCAGACCAGGACACAGACCAGGACCAAACCAGGATCAAACCAGGATCAAACCAGGATCAAACCAGGATCAAACCAGGATCATTCAAACCAGGGCCAAACCATGAGCAAACCAGAACTAGACAGGACTAGACCAGGACCAGAGAAAAAAAAAAAAAAAAAAAAACAGGAATAAACCAGACCCAGGGCCGAACTAGGGCCAGAACCAGGACCAAACCAGGACCAAACCAAATTTACATCAAGACCGAACCAGGCTTTATGTTGATGTTTCTTGCACTGCTGTCCTTCAGATATGATTCCATTTCTTTCTTATATTTTTAACATTTTAACATTTGAACATTATGCCTTGGTTGTCGTTCTCGAAGTTTTAAAATCTTTTGTATCGTGCACGATCAGGAAAAGTCTTACCTTTCTTCTGTTGTTGTAGCGTTTCTGTCTCCTACACGTGTGTGGGACATTAATCTGACGAGACGCTGGATTCTTTATGGAAAAGGCGCTTGTCTTAACACAATCTTATTTGAGTAAGTTTTTTCCCAAAAATACTTTTTTACTCTTCACCAATTCTTAGTACTTTTACTTGAGTAACTTCTGTCTAAAAATGAATGTAACTGACCCAGACCCTCCACTTCAATTTCATGTCACGTGAGCCGATAGTTTGAGGTTTCTAAACGTTGGTTTCATTATATTGAAAGTCTCCTGCCCTCTGTGTTTTTGTGCTTCAGCTTCGGCATGAACCACGAGATGGCAATTGGAAAACGGCTGTGGCCCGCGCAGCCAGGAGAAACGGCCAAGCTCATGGCCCATGAGCCACATCACGCATGAAGAGCCAAGACAACCGTTGCATCTGGTCGGCCTGCAGCAGGGACTACAGTCAACCAGCTTGCTTGGAGTGAGTCGCAGTCCTGCTCCAAACGAAACGCGTATTTGCATGTTTTCAGCGGGCGATGGTTTGAGGAAGGTTTTCAGATGAAAAAGGATCTCGTGTTATCAGCCGGTCGTTGCGCTTGAATCAGTTCGATGGTTTTCTTTAGGTGTGTTTCAGGCTGCTTTAGAGCCCTGGTTTGAGCCTGGTTTTAAGTGCTCACGTGGACTTGGTTTGGTCCTGGTTTGAGCCTGGTTAAGTGCTGGCACGTGGACTTGGTTTTGGTCCTGGTTTGAGCCTTGTTTTTAAGTGCTCACGTGGACTTGGTTTGGTCCTGGTTTGAGCCTGGTTTAAGTGCCCACGTGGACTTGGTTTGGTCCCTGGTTTGAGCCTTGGTTTAAGTGCTCACGTGGATTGGTTTGGTCTGGTTTTGAGCCTGGTTTAAGTGGCTTCACGTGGACTTTGTTTGGTCCTGGTTTGAGCCTGGTTAAGTGCTACGTGGACTTGGTTTGGTCTGGTTTGAGCCTGTTAAGTGATCCACGTGACTTGGGTTTTGGTTCTGGTTTGAGCCTGGTTTAAGTTCTTCACGTGCGACTTGGTTTGGTCCTGGTTTTGAGCGCTGGTTTTAAGTGCTCACTGTGGACTGGTTTGGTCCTGGTTTGAGCCTGGTTTAAGTGTCAGGGGACTGTGGGGGGGTTTTTTGGGGGTTTCCCCCTTCTGGTTTGAGAAAGCCTGGTTTTAAAGTGCTCACCGGCGGACTTGGTTTGGTCTGGTTGAGCCTGGTTAAGTGCTCACGTTGGCTTGGTTTGGTCCTGGTTTGAGCGCTGGTTAAGTGCTCACGATGTGGACTTGGTTTGGTCTGGTTGAGGCCTGGTTAAAGTGCTCACGGTGGACTTGGTTTGGTCCTGGTTGAGCCTGGTTTAGTGCTCAGTGGACTTGGTTTGGTCCTGGCTCTCTGAGCCTGGTTTAAGTTGCCTCAGCTGTGGACTTTGGTTTGGTCCCTGGTTTTGAGCCTGGTTTAAGTGCTCAGACGGTGGACTTGGTTTGGTCCTGTCCTAAGTCGGCTGTCACAGTGCTGAATATATTTACTAGTGAAAATAGGCACAATAAATCATACTCACTGAAACTCTCTTTATGCTCGAGGTAAATAATTTAATACATAAATAAAGCAGAATTAACTATTTTAATTACTGTATTTAGTATCTTTATTGAGGCTTGTCAGATCTATACTTCAGGTTGAAAGACGTGACCCTGTGAGCAAGATTGTGTGTTCAGAAAATTCCATTCAATATGCTAGAGAAACGGTACAACACATAAGTCGTATATAGTTCGCAACTTCCACTTCTTGAACGATAAGTTTGTATAATTAGTTCTAATTACAGCAGGTTCTTTCCAGGTTTTGGGAGTTTGCTTTCTCAGGTTTAGTGGGGGGTGTTGGCGGGGGGTTTTCTTTCCAGGTTTAATGTGCGGGTTTCTTCCAAGGTTTAGTGCGGGTTCGTTCCATGGTTTTAAGTGCGGGTTCTTTCCAGGTTTAGTGCGGGTTCTTTTCCAGGTTTAGTGTCGGTTTCCGTTCCAGGTTTAGTGCGGGTTTCGATCCAGGTTTAGTGCGGGTTCTTTCAGGTTTAGTGCAGGTTCTTTCCAGGTTTAGTTGCGGGTTCTTTCCAGGTTCAGTGCGGGTTCTTTTCCAGGTTCAGTGCGGGTTCTTTCCAGGTTTAGTGGGGTTCTTCCAGGTTTAGTGCGGGTCTTCACAGTTCAGTGCGGATTCTTTCCAGGTTCAGTGCGGGTTCTTTCCAGGTTCAGTGCGGGTATCTTTCCAGGTCAGTGGCGGGTTCCTTTCGGTTCCAGGCGGGGTTCTTTCCAGGTTTCAGGTGCGGGTTCTTTCCAGGTTAGTACGTTGCGGGTTCTTTCCTTTCCAGGTTTAGTGCGGTTCTTTCCAGTTCTTTCCAGGTTTAGTGCGGGTTCTTTCCAGGTTTAGTGCGGGTTCTTTCCAGGTTCAGTGCGGGTTCTTTCCAGTGCGGGTTCTTTCCAGGTTCAGTGCGGGTTCTTTCCAGGTTTAGTGCGGGTTTCGTCTCAGTTTGATGTCGCTCTAGCATTTCTTAGATCAAACCACAGCCCCCGGCAGTTTAGGCACGTCCTAATGTTCCCGCCAGCGTGCCGCTCGATGGTTTAACTGCTGATGGTTGATCGTTTCTCAGCTCCGGCATGGGCTCCTGTCTCAACAACGTGCCCGTGAAGCAGGAGTTCGCGTACCCGACCACCGCCCCGGGGCAGGCCTACGACGCGGACGAGCAGTGCCGCTTCCAGTACGGCGTCCGGTCGCGCCAATGTAAATACGCAGTAAGTCTTTTCGATGTCATTCACCGTCAAACGTTGCAGTTCATATTGTTGATATTGGCGCCGATACTACCGATTATTCTAAACTCGTCCACCAGTCCATTGTTAGCAAGACGACAATAACGGTCATGTTTAGTTTTATTTTGCATGTTTAGTTGTTTTGTTTGTTTTTTTTGCATGCGTTTTAGAGTCAAGCCTCTTTTTAGTCCCGGTGTAGGTCCCAGTTTAGGCCCAGTTATCGTCCCAGTCTAGGCCCCCTCGTGGTGCGGTGTGTGTCGGCGTGATCTGTGCTTTCACGTCTGACTCGGAAGACGTCTGACTCGAGCCCCGGTGAAGTGTTAGAGCTTCAGAGCGGCGGACATCTGGAGGAGCAGACCGCTTTATAGACTCGTTCCTGTCAGTACTGTGTGGTCAGAGCATATGTACACAATAAAAGCCCATGTGTTATTGACATTGCTGGATGAGAAGCAGAAGGTAAAGGCGTCTGTGTGTGTGTGTGTGTGTGTGTGTGTGTAAAAAGCCTGGGCACTTTGAAACCCGCCTGCCTATCTCCGCAGAGAGGCTAAGGTTCATTGTCTCTCTTCTGTTTCATCTGGACAAACTGACAGGAAGTGTGCAGCGAGCTGTGGTGCATGAGCAAGAGCAACCGCTGCATCACCAGCAGCATCCCTGCAGCGGAGGGCACGATCTGTCAAACCAACACCATCGAGAAAGGGGTGAATATGACTCTTGATGTACTTCTGCATGCGAGAAAGTGGATTCACTATCAATCAATCAACCGTTTGTGCAGCACCAACAGCAACATCTGAACCAAAAACAAGTAAAACGTTTGATACAAAGCAATAATAACACAATAACAGTGCTGTTATGAATTAAAGGCAACTGTTGGGCAATACAAAGCTAACAGAGAAATAATCCATCACTAGGACATCACTTTTTCCCCTTTGGACTGATCAATCCCAATTTGTGGTTGTGTTTTTAATATAAATAAATGGCTTTCGATCTAAATTCCAAGAACACAAGACAAACTTCAGTCAATATCATTTAACACAAAAGATAGTATGTTGCTTTGAAGTCAGGACTGCGCTCCAAACCTCATGCTTTGCCTGACAGCAGATTAAAAAGGCACAAGCTGATCACCGACCGTTTGAAACATCTGGATCTCGATCGCATTCAACCCTTTGCGTCCCCCCAGCAGCGATGGCAGACGCATTACCATCACACGTAATCTAATATGCATCTTAACCACAAGCAAAGCACCAAACAATGCGCACTGCTCAAGGTTTTTAACATCCACTGAGAGGCATGTGAACGTGACACGCAGGCCTGTCGCA